>JAFFZH010015333.1:0-42702 GCA_018420115.1 Euura saliciscinereae | reverse complement strand
TTTTATTTTTTTTTTATTATTTTTTTATTGCTTACTTCGGTACATTCTTCGATGTTACCGTCGTAAAGTGACCGGCAAGATCGGAAATAATTTTACTGAGGGTATATTGAAAAAGTGGAATCAGTGTGGACTCTGACAGTGCCAAGTTGTCTTGTGCAGGATTTTAATGGTCTTGGAATTTCCCATACCCAACCGCTCCAGACGTCGTATTGTTATGGATTATTCGAAGAAAGGTACGATTGAGATATACATTACAATGAAATTCTGTGGAGAAGATATTAAGAATTTCTCTTTCAATTATGTCTAAAATATTCTCCCAGATTATTGTTCGTCGCCGCTCGTTTACTGCGTATAATGGAGTAATTGATGACCGATTTTTGTACTCGAGATAAAGCCGCGCAGCGATCGATAAGTCGAATCACAACAAGCGCCCGCTGCCGAGACAATTTGTCAATATATGTGTGTAATTTTTCGACGCACGCGTCCTCAATGTTTATATCTGAGTGTCGAAGAAACGAATAAACTTTCTTCTATTCCATCGGCGTGTTTTTATTTCAGCGTTATTTCACTACCGAGAAACTTTTCCTCCGAGAAAGACACAAGGTTTCGTCGAATGACGTGTCTTTCGGTTGGTAATCTACCGGCTCTAACGGTTATTGGGAACGGAGCAAACAGTAGCTGGAGTCCGGTGAGATAAGGACCTATTGTGTCCCGAGCTTTATCTAAACGACGCCGAAATATTTCTCTCAGGTTTAGAACGCCCTGGCTCTCCGGACTCCTGGTCTTACTCCGGGACCCTGATTATTTCACAATGTTGCTGCAGGGGTTAAACCAAGTTCCAATGGATCAGAATATATTTCGCCAATAATTTACAACTCTTTCCCCTACCGACCGAGTCTCAACTTCCTTGACGAGTTCGTGAAATAATCATTTTCACCGGTTCGATCTTACACCCGACCCACCGGGGCGTGGCTGTGCCGGCTCACCCTTACCGAAGACAAAACTAGGTGAAACGTTGCCTGTGTGACTCAACCGAAGTCAGAACTGCACGAAAAAGAAGAAAATGGTCATACATCCCCTACATCGCACGCTAGTAATGGGTTAACGGAAAATAAGTTTCGATTGAATGCGGGGGACGGGGTTGCAGTGACCAGTCAAGGGACGACATGCGGTTGTATCCGGTTGGGCCACGTAATCTGCGATATCTTTGCCGCGTTGGGGGGAAGGGGGAGTGTGAAGTTGGCGCTACAACCAGGTTGCACCACCCTCCGAGTCCATTACTACCTCATTACTTTACCAACTCACGGCATCACCTGCACCCGATGTCCTCCACCCCTGGGTACGAGTATAGATCAGTCCTAACGCGGTGGCGACGTTGCCTGGCAACCCACCTTCAAACATCAACGGAACCGCTGCCCGCTGCCCTTTGCCCTTGGAAACGGAGGGACGCTCACTCACCATCAGCCAATCGTCCCTTGGATGAGAGCGAGAGCGGGAGCGGAGGCGTACGTGGTATAATCTTCTTACGTAAGGAGGGGGTGAGAGGGTGGGCGGCCAGGTACCGACGCGGGGTTGCCAAGGCAGCAGCTCTCGCAACACGCAAAGCCTGTTCGCCATCTTTGCTCTAGTGGCGCGTGGGAGTCGGGTCGACGGAGGACGGGTAGTAGAGGGGGAGCGGGAAAAGGAGATAAAACCGAGGGAGATCGGAGTTCGACCAATGACGTGGGAGAATCGGTGAGAGAGACACGCCTCTGTTCGACGGGATACAGCGCAGCATCCGTGATTCGATCTTGGTTTAGAAAGCGCGAACCCCGACCGCACCAATCGGACGGTAATCGATGAGCCTTCGATCGTCCGTCCGGCCTCTGGGAAATAAGTTTGTCTTATTTTACGATTTTAACAACCCACGCGATCTTTGAATCTCGAGGCTAACTTTCTCGGAATTCCTCATAACACCGTGGAAATTTTCACATGCACGATACACAAGACTCACTAACGCGGATCGGTTCATTTGTCAATGGAATTTTATTTTTAATTCATTTTCGAGGACGTCTTTCCTCGCGACGATACCCCACTACTACTACTACTACTACTACTACTACTACGGCTATATGTAAATGGGTAAACGAAAACGCGCGGCTGTTCTAGAATAATAACAAAGATATAAACGAAAATAATGACATAGCTCGTTAAGCCGCCTGCAGGACGTGTCCCTCGGGGGGATCCTGCAGATATTCTCTATAACGAAAATAAAAAAATTTCATACGAAAATAAACACCCAATTATACCTATGCATTCGGAAATAGTAAAATGATACATTTCTACACATCACACATCGCGCCGTTACACAATGTTGACAAATGACACAAAAACGTAACGTAATGAGAAAAAAAAAAATCGTCCTCGACCTCGATCTGTAAAGTCGGAATAAAACTGTTTATCTACGAAGCGCGCAATGTTGACAAAACAAAAATAACAATTACATCGTATCGCGGATTTTCTCACAGATTGGGTGTAATAACTCCCGGAAAACACCTGCATCCACCGGCTTGTAGTGTCCTTCCGCGGTGAGTCAAACTGAAAAAGGCTGGTGCACTCGAGATTACAATGTTTACGTTACGTCGACCTCGTAGAATATAGAACACGGTCAGATGTACAGGTCCGCGTAGCGTAGAAATAATAAATTGATTCGAGAATGATGAAATATTTCCAGTCCGGTGTTGCGAGCGCGTGCGACCCTTTAATCCGGGAAATCCCCGCTCGGTAACAGGTATAGGGTCCCGGGTTGTTCCCGGATTACTTCGGGGAACGGGGCTCCCCTGGTACACCTGTTCGGGTGAACTCGGGGGGTCGGGGGTCAAAAAAGGGGGTCGAGTTTTCGTCTAGGAAATATCGTATGCCAACGGGCTTGTATTATGTACGGTAACAGGTATAAGCTACATAAGTATACACATAGAGTCATTGTGCCGAGAACCTGCAGCAGTGAGTGGCCCATCGGGTGTAAGGTGTACGTATATTAGTCCGTGAACGCGAGACGTACGGTGGACCTTTTTCGAGTTTACGTAACCCGGGCTCGCGCCGACCCGTACTGCCCAGAAAACGACGTATACAATTGAATTCTATACAGTTGTATAGATACCTATCCACAACCGCGCTACGTGGTATCTATACATATTGATGTATATTCAAAGAAAATAGCTGCCTAGCGCTTGGGACTCCCGCGTTGTATATATGTCGTATTATGTTTTCTTCCGAGAGTCTTCTTCTTCCAGATGTGGATCGCTTCTTGTTATCAACGTACAATTTCGGAGATTGTAAAATTGATGAACCGTTGAAAGTAATCAGAGAAGAAAAGTAAACAACGACGCGTTCCTGAGCGAGACATGATTCATCTGTTATTGGGGACCGCCGCACCGTGTCCTCCTTCGGTTGCATTATAGCTCGTGGCAGCAGTGCGGGGCGCGAAGAACCGTAGTCCGAACGTCCGTAATCTGAGTAACAGAGAAGAGAGGTATAATAACAACCGTTGAGATGTTTTGTCTGCATCTCTGTCGCCCGTATATAACATACATACATATATATATATAGTCTCTGCACAAAGTCCCTCGAGGGATTAGACCAAACATCAAACATAAATCTTCTATTATCTCGTGACAGACAGAACTGTCTGCATACTGTACGTACCACATTCGCCAAGTTTTTTTTTATTCTGCAAGGTATGGAGCCACAATCGATAACAATATTCGATACAGCGATCTCAACGCGGTATTAAAACGTGACGAAAATTTAGGTTGTCCGTTGAGGTGGGAGGGCGGCGATCGGGACCTTGTAACGAATCCCGAGTCTTCACGAGGTTCTTTCGCGACTATGGAATATGACTTCGAAGAAATGGTGACGAGCCTCTTCGAGATATCTCAGACCGCTGATCTTCGATTCTTCATACACCGCCGCGTACATATTTCCTAATTCCTCTGTTAGCATCGACTTTCCGAGAGAATCGTATGACGGATGTTCATTCCCCTATTTCCTAAGGCTATTGAACATTGGAAACCTCAGACGGATGTTTTTCGAACGAATCTTAACGTGATGCAGGGTCGTAGACAAACTGCGATGTATATGTGTAACGTGCGGTTTGAGATTCTCGCATCGTCGACTGGATTCTCCATCTCTTGAGTCGACTATTGCTATATCAACTTCCTGAACACGTCAGATCTTCTTTCTTCCATCAATGCAACCGATTCTCCGGTATTCCCTTCGAAGCAACGGAGCCAGTTTCTCCACGCTTTACACACACGCGCGAAATCAATGTGTGGAATCATGTTCCGCTGACGAATCAGTGAACATTTTATCGCCGTGATTACATTTCAGGCTCTAAATTGATTCAATTTTTTTTTCGCTTGCCTTTGTTACAGATTTGTGACAGGCAGATTCCAAGGGACTGCAGAAGAGCTGCCCCCTCGCTAGACACATGGCCTGTCTCGCAGGTGCCATCGCCCCTGTGCCAACCGTCCCACGTTCAGGTGAGTCCGACGCCTGCAGTTGATATCAATTTCTTACTAATCATCACCAACCGGGAATCTGTACGACAATACATATGGGCACAGTCAAAGTCGATTAGGTTTGAATGATGTATCTCGTCGTACGCCTTCTGTAATGTCTCTCACTTGGGCATGATCTCGAGGTATGAGTGAAGTGAAATAGTGATGTTGTTAGCTGTCCGGTCACCCCATACGTATATGGTATATACGCATTCCGGAAAACGATGTGAGACTCTTGACTGTCTCGGAAAATGAGAATTTCTCATGATCTCGAGCTCCGAGACAAAGAAGTCGCGTGATTGTTACAGAGACGCGGAAGATTTGCGGTGAATATCGAGATAACAGATCAGACCGCGAAGCATCCTTCCTGATCTAGTCATCTTTCGATTCTATTAACTTCAGAAATAACATAACGTTTGAGAACAGTAATATGAGTAGCCGCACACGTGTAGAAATTTGGACGGCACAAATACCGTTTTTTTTTTTTCATTTAATCATTTTTTCTATGTAGTCAAGTTATCGTTTTCGTTGACGAACATCTCGATAATTGTCCCTATCACAAAGAGTTTGGTTCGATAAAATTCACTAGATTAGTCATCCCTGTAATCTTAATCTCTGAGATTCCAATGCTGACGCAGCTACGTCCGTGGTCAGAGTAAAAATCGTGTATGCGATAGGTACACGCACACATACACACCTACGATAGGTGAGAAACAAAAATAAATTTCGAATCACTGCTTTGTCATTACAGTTACCACAGACAGCGGACTGGAGCAACTTCAGAACACCGAGACACAGACGGATGTGGATACGTCAGCTTCGGTGAGTCCGTCACCGCTTATCCTAACCCCTTGTTACACTGCTACCGGAGCGTCTTGCACAATCGATAGATTAGTGCATGAAACGCGGTTTTTTTTCCAACCGCAAACCAAATATCGAATGAAATATAATTGACACGCTCGCGTCATCCGCTTAGAAATTCTTCGGCTAGTAAGCGGCGTACATTACGGAGAGGAAGTAGCAAACCAAGCGGATCGCGATATGTCGGGTGGTGCCATCTTTCAGATAACATTCGGAGCTAAGCGTTCTTTTCTTCGTCAGTCATTTCAACGGTTTACGTTTGTCTTGTTTTCTTCTTTTTTATTTCAACGATCGTTGACCTCGCTCGCCTTCTCCATCATTTGTCGCAAATTGAATCCGCTCGATACTTATCCTCGGAAGTCTTTAATGTTTCTTGTATTCAGCCGCTGATTGTGAGCGGCGGACGAGGTGAAAATATTGATAAAACAGGCTTTTGTTCTTAAAGTTTGTTACCAACGTTCCACACTGGCGGGAATAAATATAGCATTAGCTTGTTCGCAGCGAACGATTATCCAGCAGCAGCCATAATGACTGGAGTTCTTTTGTTTCAAGGTCGATCAATCCTGCTCAGCTCTCGTTTGTCCGGCGTGCTCACTAGTGCTACCGAACACTCGTGAACTCACCAATCACATACGAGACCACAACTCGCCTCGCAGTAGCGACGGAAGCGCGGCCGAGGACGAGTGCTCCTGTCGCGTTTGCGGCAAGGTACTCAGTTCAGCGAGTTCGTTGGACCGACATATCCTGGTCCATTCGGGGGAGCGACCCTTCAAGTGCAGACTCTGCGGACTCGCTTTTACCACCAACGGCAATATGCACCGACACATCAGGACTGCCCACGGTGGCAGCTCGCCTAACAGCTGTACGGATTCCGACGGTAGCAGCGACTCCGAGAGGCCCGTACCGAAACGGAGAAGGCTGGAGGAATTCAACAACAACAACGTATCGAAGAGAAAATCACCCGAGTGCGTGGAGGAACTGGATCAGGCGCAACGGAAGCACAAGAGTCTCTTGAACAATAACTCGAGAACGGAAGCGAAGAACGATCAGGTCCAGACGAGGAAGACCCACAGCTGCCCCGTCTGTGGGAGAGAGAATTTCGACACTAGCGCTCTCCTGGAGGCGCACCTCGAACGCACTCACCCGAATTATCCGGCAAAGTGTGACACCTGTAACCTGAATTTCAAGGACCATCGGGTGCTCAACCACCACCGTTCGATGGGCCATCATTCCGATCGTTCGATCGACAGTCCGACCAGGAACCTTCGGAACTCTGTCGTCGGCTTCGATGATTTGACATTCGTCGATTTCTCGTCAGGCAAATTTCCGACGATCGCTCGTGCCGTGTGCGAGAAATCACTTCATCGACCGGCATCTGGAGAAGTAGCCAGATTCCAGTGCTGCAAGTGCCTCAGAGCTTTCCCGTGCAGGACTGCTCTCGACTCGCACGAAACTGACTGTGGAAATCAGAGCTCACAGCCGAGAAGTAAAGTCGACGATCAATCGAAGAGAAACGACTTTTTTGCGGGACTTGATCTTCAGAATAAAGCCGCTCTTGCCGAGGCGAAGGAAGGCAAAGACTTGGCCGACATTCAGAGTATCATATCGTTGACGTCTGGACCAATATTGCAGAATTTTTCACGATCGGACGCCAGCACTCCGGACAACATGATAAAGATCGGGTCCAGCATCGGCTCATCCGGTTCGTCCGGAACGACATCTGCCGAAAATCACGAGGAGGAGGTGCAGGATGCGTTTTCAGCCGAGTTTCGTCGGATGAAACTTCGTGGTGAATTTCCCTGCCGACTTTGCACCGCTGTTTTTCCAAATTTGCGTGCTCTCAAAGGGCATAACCGAGCACACATGGGGGTTAGCCCAGGTACGCCGTACCCCTGCAACATGTGCCCGTACACGAGCACGGACAAAACAGCTCTGGTCAGACATCTACGATCTCACAACGGCGATCGTCCCTACGAATGCTCGCTCTGCAACTACGCATTCACAACGAAGGCAAACTGCGAACGTCACCTTCGCAACCGTCACGCCAAACTCACCCGGGAAGACGTCAAGCGATCGATCATCTATCATTCCAGCGAAGACCCGCTCTATGATCAAGCAGAAGCCCCACCGCGAGGCGTACGAGATGACACACGCCGACTCCTCGTTTATCCAACGGAGCGCGAGGAAAGTGGACGACAAAGTTCTGATGTGAAGTCCGAGATCAGGGTTATCGACGAGGCGAAACTTCGGCCGCCGGAACTTCCTGCGCGGCATACTTTGCAGTCCGGTCACTTCGATACACCCGAAATATTTCATAGAGCACAGTCTATTCAGCCGCTGGATATTATTCAAAGGCACTCGGAAAGCTTGGTGGACGTCGAGAAGCCACAGGACTTGGCATCCAAGCATTCCTTCGTGAACGACAACGACGACGACCAGGACGATAACTCCTCGGACGAAAGCGAATCACCTCTAGTCAACGAAGCCAAACGAGCGATGCACCAAAGACTACCGGATGTTCGAATGGATCTACAAACAGCCGGTGGTAACGACAGCTGCAGCGAAGACGTGCCCTTAGATCTGTCCATGGACGCTTTGGACTTGACCAAAAAGTCAAAGGTCAAAGAAAGTGCAGAAACGGTCATTCCACCCGAAGAAGCTCACAGAAGTGAAAAAGACATTTACAACGCAACGAATCAACTGCTTCTGACACAGGCTCTACTCAAGAGTGGTCAGAACCCTCAATCCACCTCTTTGCAGGAGGCGCTGCAGTACGCCAACGCTCATCTCCTGTACCGAAACTTTGGAACATTCCCACCCGCAATCGGTGCCGGACTGATACCGTCATATCTCTTCGGCCCACATCTGTTCAATCAAGACTTCGCCATGAAGAGCAGACTGCCGAAAGAATTGATCAGAGGTTTGCAGTGCAGTGGCGGCAGCTTGGTGGAACCCCAAATTCCCAGAGGTGATTTTGCAGCATCCTTCGCACAGAGCAGGGATGCGTCGTGTCACTCGGCTAGTGAGGACGCGGACTATTCTCCGAAACTGATGTCTCCGAAATTATCGAGCAAGGTAGCAACTTCTCGTGAAAAACTCGAGAACTCACCGTCGTCGAATTCCGTGAAAATGGTTATAAAGAACGGGGTTTTGATGCCCAAGCAGAAACAACGTAGATACAGAACGGAGCGACCTTTCGCCTGCGAACATTGTTCGGCCAGATTTACCCTCAGAAGCAACATGGAAAGGCATGTTAAACAACAACATCCTCAACATTGGAGCCAGAGACAACGTGGTGGTCACTCCACCAGAGGTCGACCTCCGACAAATCCACCAACCCTACTGCAAAGCCTTGGACAGCCCACGTCTCAATCGATGTCGCCTCACTATTCCAATATCCTTCCTAAAATTGACCATTCCAACTCAGTCCAGAATTACAGTAAACATTCCATCTCTGATCAAGTAAAGTACGCGATTCTGGCTCAACAATTGAAGGGCAACAAAACAGAGGAGAATGACTCTGAGGAGGAGTTAGTCATCGATGAGGAACCTATAGAAGATGAATCTGTAGAATCTCGGGCCCATGATGACGAGCCGCAACCGTTGAGTCTGTTGAGAGGAAAGCTAGAGGATCGAAGTGACTTCAGCAAAGACAACATTATGAAACAGCACGTAAAAGATTTTTCTAAAGAATATCTTGTACAACTTCAGGAGCAACATCTCGAAAGATTAAAACGATACGAGGACGCAAAATTGTACGAGTCAAACGCAGACGATCATTCCGATAAAGACGTTAACGATGAGCAAGAAGAAAAAGTCCCGAAGGAACCTAAGAAATCTGATGCTGAAGATGCAGTAGAAACTGAAGAAGAGACAGAAAAAAACGAGGACGGTGTTGTTGATCTTGCCAGTGTCTCCAGGCTGTTGAACAACGCGTCGCAACCGTACCGGCAATTCCAACCTCAGGACCTGAGCGACGAGGAAGAGGGGTTAGTCGCTTCAACGAGCGAAGGTAATAACTCCGGAAGTGACGAGAAGTCGGACTCCGGAAACTCCGAGTCTATTCCCGGTAAGAAAAAGTCAGCGTACTCCTTGGCACCGAACAGAGTTTCGTGCCCGTACTGTCACAGGAAATTCCCATGGACATCATCGCTGAGACGACACATCTTAACGCACACAGGTCAAAAGCCTTATAAGTGCACGTATTGCCCATTGCTCTTCACGACAAAGTCAAACTGCGATCGTCACCTATTGCGAAAACACGTGAACGCTAGTGCCAATAACCAGGCACAATCATCGGCGGCATCTTCGTCGCCCGAGACATCTACGGCCTTGGTGAACAGCAACGCATTTGCCATGAGAAACGTCCCGGAAAGACCTTACAAGTGTAGCCAATGTCCGAGCTCGACCTTCTCGACTTTGGGAAACCTGAAGAAACACCTGTCCTCGAAACATACAACTGGTGGGAACTCTAGGTCGCACAGTCCACTCAGCGACCCTCAAAACAGTCCGAACGAATCCACGAAACAAAACGATCAAAGCGGCTATGAAAGTCCTTCGTCGAGCATCGAAGAACCCGTTCGTACTGCGTCCAGCATTGCAGAGGAGAGCCATAAGGCCACGCCAAACACCTCGACTAGCGCCGAGACACCACAATCCGTGAAAACCTCCCCGGAGTGTGGGTCCACAGTGTCCTCGTGCTCCTCCGAGTTACCATTCAAGTGTCACCTCTGCGACGGAAGTTTTGCGGAAAGGCAAGACTGCCTGGAGCATATCAAACACGACCACAGATCCGAGTACGAGCTACTGCTGACTAAAGGCGCCTTGGACATGGCCGCTGAGACGGAAACCCACCCAGAAGAGCAGCAGCAACCTCCCCAACAACATTGCGAGGACGGAGAGGGCCAACGCGGCAAGTTCCCGGATTACGCCAACAGAAAGGTGAGTTGTCAGCACTTGAATAACCCCAAAGTCATTGTTACTTTCTCTTTGCATCGATGGCCAATTGACAACAACGATATGGAACTGCGTGTGATTAACAGGGGGCTGTTTTATCGTTTCAGGTTGTATGCGCGTTTTGTATGCGCCGGTTTTGGTCCGCCGAAGATCTCAGACGACACATGCGAACACATACGGGGGAGAGACCATTCTCCTGCGACATTTGTCGTCGGAAATTTACCCTGAAGCACAGTATGCTGCGACATCGTAAAAAGCACGGTTCTATCCGTTCTTCGATCTACACTGGAACCAGCGGAGACGAGGAAGGCTCTCCGACTACGACCAGTATGAACAACAATAATAACAATAATAAAAACAATAATACCGTTAAAACACAAGACGCGACCCTTCCCAGTACGGCACCCGGAGAAGCAACTCCCGTACGATTTGGAAATCACGAAAAACTTGCCAGTTTATCCGGCAAACTTGCTAGCCTACAAAACAACAACAACAATGTTGAGGGTGAAGAAGAAATTGACTTGATCTCAAATTTGTTGGACATTAGAGACAAAACCCTTATCGACAGGATGTTGCAAGCTTCTCCCGCCGACGCGGCCAAAATACTCGGCCTACAAAGAGGCAACGAATAGAGTATTAGTCTTTTTTCTCTCATACCTCAGATTTCCTGTTTTCTTCTACTTAGTATCTTGTGATTATCTTCTTGTCTTTCACTGCGAGAATATTTTTCCGGTTCCAACGAACCCTTAAATTCTTCGAATCTGTATTTTTTTTCCACAATCGTGCCTTACATAGATTGTACTCGCTTATGCATTACCTAGGTCGCATTGAGTTTTTTTTCTTCATCACTTCTATTTTATCCAATATCCTGATTATCTAAGTGTGCCTCTGTCCTAAGGGAATTCTGAACGCGAATTAAAATTTGTCAGTAAAGGCTTATGGTGTCTCTCTCTCTTACATTCCATATAAGGGCTCCCATAAAGGAGAACCCAAATTGCGTATGGTAAATATACCTATATTTATTACATATATTTATAAAGATAATTATTTAATTTAACAAAACGCTTTTACAGCGCGGCTTGATGAGATAACTTTTCTATGTACAGATTTTTCGCAGTACAATACGAATACACACACACACACACATAGGTATACATACGACTTCTACCATAACTATATATATATATATTATAACTATTGCACTGCTATTGAATTACGATTACATTTTAGTGTCCCACTATAGGAGTGTCTCATTTGGAAATACTAGCTAAAAGATCGGTGAGAAACGATTTTCCTTGGTATAAAAGAAAGAAAATTATTTGGTAATAAATTTGTGTACGTGGAGGTATAATTGTTTCTTTCGATCGTTTGTGCTTGCATCAAATCAATCAATTATATACACATACTTATATATATTATATATATTCATATATATCTGGATTTATAAATATTCTTGAAATATATCTCTATACATATCTCAATAACGTAACATAACATAAATTACTATTATTATTATTATTATTATTATTATTAAAAATAAGGTATTAGAATATTAGGTATCAGTGGTCTTGTCGCTATGGAACGTCATCTGTGGTTGGGGTCGTGATCTTGATTAAATTTGAACAGATGACGTTGCGTAGCGAATCGCTAAGCCGCGTTTTGATCCAAAGAAACAATTTTAAGCAACGAATTAGGGAAGCCATATCTAAGTTTTATTTAAGTATCAGCCAACATATTTACGCATTTATGCGTCGTTGTGTGTCGGTGCATTTTAGAGTGCCTTTAAAAGCCAAGATATCTTTGATACTAGAATCGAATGAACTTGGCTTATTTTCGTTAGTAGTGAAAAGTAATGAGGAAACAATTCCGTCTTATTATAATGTACGTTGAATATTTTATTTTATTTGATTTTTTTTTTTTTTTTTTTTCAAGTATGCAACCAGATACTTTCTAGTTTAGGATCGTTGTATAACCGATATATCTCATAGATTATTTTTTATTGTCGTTTCATTCTGTGCGTAAGAATTATTCTTGTATTAGATAAAGCAATTTTTAAGTATGATTTGTGGAATCGAATTTGGAAAGTCAAAAGTTGACGGTATTATTTTGAAAGAAATATTGAAGCAATCGACGAAGTATGATCTTCATTAAAAAAAAAAAAAACATAATAATAATAATAATAAAAAATGATTGTGAGTAAATAAGTAAATTAATTAATTAATTCAATCAAAGAGCAATATAAATAAATCATTTTATCACCTATAATCGATATATAGATATATATACAGACTATTGTCTTAAAACGTTATTATTAACGTAAATATTATTGATAGTCTATTTTAAATGCCTGAAACAAAAATGTGGCATTTAAAATGCAATGAAACCAAATATAGAGGCTACCCGAGGTACATACCCGTCTTCTGAGACGTTTAGCGAATATGTAACGCCACGCGATCTCACCTGACGGTAAAATCTCCAGCCCGAATAACTTGAAGAGTTATTAAAAATTAATATTAATAGATTATTGATTACTTAAGTAAGAATAATAAACTTGTCCATCTTTTTCTCCTTGACCTAAGATATTTATTCTGTTTGCATTAGACATGGCTGTAAAACTGTTGTGTAAACACTTTCTCCCGAGGGATTTGTTTGTATGTACTGCAAATACTCGGGATAAAGATTCTATATAATATATATGTATGGATACGTATATAATATATAATATAGTTTGACCAATGTAGTAGTGGTTAGAAATTTATCATTCAAATCGAGTTTAAACATACAACATATCACTCGCTACGTATGAAAACGTTATATATCTTGAATATGAATAAGTACTTGAATTATAAGAGTAATAAAAAGAATATTATTTATTAAAAAAATGTCTGTATGTGGCTTGTGCGAATTTTTTTTTTCTGATAAAAATACGAAATTATCATTGTACTACTGTTGTAGATGGTAGATGATTGCATTGTACTTTTTCTCTTGTTTGACTATTAGCCAAATATACGAATATGTACTGTCAATAATAATTTATGCCTATTTTATGTTTCACCATCCCTCGTACCTTTAGCCCAAATTTTCGACCAAAGGTGTGCGGTAATAACTGAAGATAGCTTCGAGCTGGAAATAAAAATGCTCGAATAAAAATTGAACACTAGAAAAATGAGATGATCTCACATCGGTGAATCAAAATTGAAGTCACTGGTTTGGCATGCAAAATCATAGTATTTTCATTTCATATTTTGCTATGCGTACGAAAATGAAAATTGCTTTTATAACGTGATCGTGGATGATTTTTTGATATAAATGATAAATTATAAATATTTCCAATCAAATTTTCGTATCCGGTCTTGCCCGAACAGCTGTTGAACGGTCGCCACACTGAACAACGTTCACAACCTATCGAGGAATCCCTTCAAATCGCAAATTATGTCGTCGTTGACCTAATTGCCCGGATTAAGCCAAAGGTAAGAAGACATTTACTAGAATATAACTTCCGCTCGCAATCAGAAATTTTTGTAACCTCCATTTTGGAACTTTTCGTCATAAATGAATTGTCTACATACAGATTCAATTCGGTCTCGAAACGCTAATCATTCTCCCAGAAAATTCATCATTTGTTCAACCTCTTCAACAAAGAAATTGATGCCATTCGAGCTTGGTCGTCGATCAAGGAAGTGGCCATTCGCTCCACGTGGAAGTCAGCATTGCCCAGCACCAAGTGAAAATGGAGGGTGAGCGAATTCGATCACAGATCTCAGGAAATAGTTAGGCCCATATTTTATAATCGGTGTGATTTTTGAATCGTCATTGAAGGGAGAAGCGTCGTTTACAGCCAACCTGAGATCACTTACGTGGCCGAGTTCATCAAGAACAGACTCTACTTCGCAACCTTGGCAGCTGGCCGAAGAGAGGCGCGAAGCACGCCGGATATTCACTACTTCAGTATCGACAACGAACTGGTTTACGATAACTTCTACGACGATTTTGGCCCGTTGAATTTGGCTTGTCTGTACAAGTAAGAAATCTCCTCGCACTTACGCTGCATTGTCTGTACTTTCGTGTTTATTGCCTTTATCGATCACCCACGGTTAAGAAACACGCGTTAAAACAGATACTGCAACAAGGTTAACGAAAAGCTGAAAAGTCCAGCCATCAAACAGAAACAGATTGTCCACTATACCTCGCAGAACCAACAGAAAAGGGCCAATGCTGCGTACCTCATTGCTTCCTACGCGATTCTGTATCTGAAAAAGACGCCGAAAGAAGCTTACAGGCCACTCGTCGCGCCCAACGGACATCCGCTCAGACCCTTTCAAGACGCGTCGATGCGCGTCTCCATTTACAACATCAAACTTCTAGGTAAAATAAATTATTGCACAGTTCATTCTGCAGTAATTGATCAACGCTCGGTATATGCCAGTGTTATGTCTCGAGTGGTGGATGTTTCTGATCGAGGGTGTAAGGTGAAATGAAAGTCACGTGACCCGATATGATTTACACTTGGAATTTTCAAACGCTATTTTCTCAGCCAGAACACATTTGATTGATGCGAAATTGATATCAGTGACGTAGAGAAACTCAATGAAGGCCCTGCCGATCGTGGATTTTCGAAAATCGAGACGTAATAACAGTTTTTAAACAATATTGTTCTGTAATCCAAGGAAGTGCCGCCTCTCTCCACGAGGGGCAGCACCTCCTTGGGTTACAGAACAATATTGTTACACAAAATTCTGATTATGTCTTTCGATATTCGAAAATCCACGATTGGCAGGCCCTTCATTCCGTTTTTCTACGTCACTGATATCAATCTCACATCAATCGAATGTGTTTTGGCTGAGAAAATAGCGTTTGAAAATTCCAAGTGTAAATCATATCGAGGTCACGTGGCTTTCATTTAACCTTAACCACTCGCCGATCGACCGTACACCTGACTTGCAGACTTCATCCAGTCAACTGACTTCAAGTGACTCCGAGTGACTTCAACTGACTTTTTGGAAGGTGTAAGCCTGACTTCAAGAGTAGTTAACCCCTCGTTTCTGATCAAGATTCTTTCAGAGAGACGTTTTATCGTTCAGTAGCAAAACTGACCTTGGAGCAGAAGAATATTTTAATTTAGAAAGAAAAAGTCGAATTCAGGTGTGCGCGTGTATTACAAGGAGGATTAGAGAGACCAGAAGGCTCGGTTATTGGATAATTACTACAAAACTTACCTTTCAGTGTTGGATAGAGCCTTGGTACTCGAGGATCTTATTGAATGCGAGGCTGGAGGCTGTTGAGGGATCGAGATCCGTAGATTTATAACAAATTTATCGTAGATCGCAATCCTATCAAACAAAAGTATGTTGTGATACAAGTGCGAAAAAGCTGAGTTTTGACAAGCTCGAGGTTGCACGAGCCGAAGCCGATTGCTGTCTGACTCTCCGCTTCTCCGATTTGTGTCATATTATGCTTTTTGTGACAAGTGCCGAAAAAGTCCCCAATCTTGTGCCTCTGAAGCAAGCTAGAAGAAAACTAGAATTGCCACGCAAAAGTTACTAGAGTGTCATGAATACATAAAAGTAACCAGCGAGCAAAAAGCATGCGCCGCTCGTACCCCTTTCTGCAAAACGACCACTTCCATCACGCTTCAGAAGCACAAGATGAGAGACTTTTGATGCACGTGTTACAAAAAAGGGTTTATTAAACTTATCGATTTATTGATTGTCAAGTTTAACAAACCACAACTTTATTCACACTTATACAGAGTCACTTGGGGAAAACTAATCAAGAATTTGTGTTCTCACTGGTTGTAGCTTTTGAGGAACGAGTTTTATGCTTTTCGAAGAACATATTGTACACTGAAATCCTTATCCCTTCCACCTTAGCAAGAAATCTGTGACTTTTTATGTTACTAGTTATAAATTTACAATATTTGTATTCCGTATGTCAGGACGAGGTTGCAACCTGTCCATATTGAACTAGTATGAATTGATTGGAAATGCTTGTTCACTTCGTCTAGAGTTACATTGATCAGTATCCGGCCAAGGTTGGTACAACATCCGCGTCGTGTCACTCATAACATCGATTTACAGTATTGATCAACATTGGTTATCATATCAACCAATGTATGGTTACTTTCAAATATTATTTCATTATTTTCATGAATGAAGTGATTTTGGTGAAAGGGTCGAATAAGGAACCATACCTACTAGCTAAATGTTCTGGGGATCTAACGCTATATCAGCAATGTTAGGATATAGCGATATGTAAAAATCGTTGAGGGCGATAGTACGCAACTTCACTACTTCAAATTGAACATGTCAATCGTACTGCACAGACTGTCTGAACGCCGTCCACAAAGCAGCAGCATTCGGTTTCTTCAACTTCGACGACTTTGACGTAGCCGAATACGAAAAGTACGAGCAAATGCGTAACGGGGATCTGAATTGGCTGGTACCACAAAAGTTTCTGGCCTTCGTTGGCCCCAGTACAGAGCTCGGATCGGTTTACCACCCGCCTGAGCGCTACCTGGATTACTTCAAAAAGAATCATGTCGTGGCTGTTATCAGACTCAATAAAAAATTATACGAGGCATCCAGGTACGGCGAGTTTTCACCATGAGACCGTTAGACGTAACCAAAATCATGTGTCACCGCAGGTTCACCAGAGCTGGCATCACGCATTACGACATGTTCATGCCCGACGGTAGCGTGCCTCCGAAAAGAGTTCTGGACCATTTTCTACACTTGGCTGAATCAACCAATGGACCGATCGCTGTACACTGCAAGGTATAGAGCAGGGTTGCATTCATTGGCAAAAGCGTATTCCCAGTATACATACATACATCGTGATTTGGCGATACCTACTTGTGCGATTCTGATGAAGTGGATTGCAATTTCAGGACTATGATCACGTCGATATTTTCTGCCCACTTGATTAACATTAGAATCGCTCGATACATATCGCACACTCGCAAAATAAACGTGAAAAAAATGCAGCAATGACGATTGAAAACCTGATGAACAACACAGCATATAGAACCATGGAAATGGCGCATGGTGCACAATATACTTTTCTTATCAACCTATAGACTGAATCCGTTTCAAATCGAGCAGGCTGGAAATCGTGATGTCACGTAGCTTCCGGAAATGTAAATATGCTGCTTTCTAATATCGGAAACGAGACCCGAATTTTCTGTTGTTATACCGGAAAAGTAATTGAAATGAACTTACAGCCATTTAAATATTCAATCGCGTGCTATCTATTGGTAAACGGAGATTGGAAAATTTCGAAGCGAAATCTAATAATTCGAAAAACCCATATTAACTGAAGTCGGATATCTTTCATACTCGAGAAATCTCTTTGTTGACACGCAAATCTAAGAACACATTGGAAAAAACACATAAAAAATATGAAGGACGGATTTGTGTACAGAATTTGGTGGAAAGGTCCAGATAATACGGCCAATAATTTTGCTATCAATTAGGTTCACTTACCTTCAATGTTGTAATGGGTTTTCGATTTTCAGTACCCATTTCATGCGGATCAATGCCTCATTTCTTAAGGGAAGACTTCGGTGAAATTTTCGCCAAAAATAGTTGTTTTTTTTCGTTTAATTCCCAAATTAACAAATATTATAAGTTCAATTATTCACTTGTTTCAGAACTTATTTTACAACAAATTAACTATATTTGACGAGAACTATAGGGGAAAAGGCGGGCGAAATGAGCTCAACTTTTCATTTTCAGGGTGACTTCGATGACTATTTTCTTTTCTCTGAATACAGAGAAACGGGAAGTTGAACATTATCTAACCTTAGTGAGAATCGATAATTTACAAAACGCAACGCTCACCCCCGACACGTGATTCACGATCAGATTATCTTCTGCGGCGTCCCATATTCATCCCACTCGATCCTTCTGTGTCTTTATTTAATTAACTTTTCATGTCCTGATTAGATCTTAGATAGACTATATGGAAGGCAGTTCCTTGCCGGAAGCCCAATGTACTTGAGACTCGACCACAACCAAGTATACAAACGTATTGAAATTGATTAGGCAGGGTTAGGTAGAACTGGATCCTTGATCGCAGCTTACTTAGTTAAACATTATCGAATGTCAGCGAAGGAAGCCATCGCCTGGTTGAGAATATGCCGACCTGGCTCTGTTATTGGACATCAACAAGCTTGGCTGGAAGACATGGAAAATGCCCTTTGGTGCGAAGGACAACAGTACAGGTATTCACGCACATTCATCATTGCACGAATTATACTGAACAAAAGCACACGCTGCTAAAGACTAATGACTCGAGCAGCGAAAGTTTCCCAAAAAATCTTGTCCGCTAATTATTGGCCCCTTTTTGGGTGACCCTCCGGACTTTTTCGACGTTGTCCAGTTTCGCAAATCTTCCGTTTAAACTGGCATAAAAATTGACAGTGTCCATTTCATTAATTACAGTAGTTAGTTAACATTCTTTATAATCAAAGTTTCCAGATGAAACTTTGCGTCAATTAAGTAAGAAACGTCTAACTATTTGAACGAACATTTGTCATGTACGAAATCCCATTTTCGCGATAAATTAGGTATAGCGTGTGATAGGAAGTTGCAATACAAAATACAATATCCAACCGATAGAATTTGGAGTTCTAAAAATATTTACAGAAATTACTTCTGAATGGTACTCAAACAGGAAGAACGTTGAAGAGTCCAGTGGGTTGCCCAAAAAAATTGGTTCGGCTGACAGAGAATGCCCAAAATGTATTCGCAGCGACTATAAGACTATTCGTACAATTTTTGCCACCCAGCTCCATTTGTGGCCAGATTATTTGAATTTTGTCGATAATGTATAAAAATGTATCGTTTTCTGATAAATGTGTCATTTATAGTTACAGTAAATAAATCAGATCAGATCGTAGATCAAAATATGTGGATAGAAATAGTTAGACACCAAAATATTTTTGGCAAACGAAACTGTATTTTATAATAGCGCGAAGCAGTCGATAACAGATTCTTTGCGCTTAACGATCCAATTTCCGCTTACGTTCTTCATTTGACTGAACTGGATCGAGAGCTCCATAATTGTCCTCATATAACAGATTGAAGTACCACGGCGACGGAGATATGATATTACATCATAAGAGAGGGATTTACTCCGTGGCCAGTAAACGGGAGAAGAAGCTAGACCAGATTCTTGAAAATCATGCCTACGATGCGATTCGTTCCAACAAAGACTTAGGTAAGTGAAATTGAATGAGGAGAATTTTATCTCACGAATGTCGCGATTTTTCTCACTGTCGGATTCCAGGGTCGAAAATCCGTGGTTAAGATCAACCTCAGAGTACCTCACTAACTATACTGATCGATTCGCAATTCCACGAAGAACGCCTGAACCTTCCGTAACTGAATATACACTCGTACCCCACTTATTTGACCACCACTTATTTGACGGCCCCACTTATTTGACTCCCTCCACCCCCACCACTGGGCTGCCTGAGCCTCTGGCGTTGGGGAAACCAGCGCATGTACGGGTGCGCAGCTGACGGCCGCCATTTAAAGACGATGAGTGGGGGCCCCTACTTCCGTCAAATAACTGAAGGTTTCCGGTCCCGAGTTCGTCAAATAAGTGGGGTCCGAGTGTATTCGTTATTTGAATTAAATAAGTAATCGAAATTAACTGGTGGGGGAGGGTAATCTCAATATTTGAACCATAAAACGTAAAATATAATTTGATGATCTTTCATTGAATTGAATTATTAGTGCAATGCCAGTTACCGCAATTAGTAGACCAATTTTTGTCGCGAAAATTTATCAGAGTCAAATTGCTTGTATATGGGTAAATGAGACTTTCGCGACTTCCGACACTGGTGTCTCTCATGACCGTTCGATAGGCAATCTTAATTAAATCACCATATTAATTGTGGATAGAGAGGAAACATAGAAAAGGTGCTGCAGATCTGGAGCAGCAGCCAGATTTGGGGGAACTCGAGGGACCGAACATCACGCCCTACACAAGAACATCTAAACCAGGCTTGGCTAGTATTTTAGGTATCAACGTGCTTCCAGTGTAACCCTAGCACCTATAACCTTGTCATCACTGTAAAAAATGATTTTGAATTTACTACACATTAATTACACGAAAGTCTTGTAAAATTACAAATTTAGTATAGCAAATTGAATCGCTATGCATGTTCCTTGAATTTATGAACAAATTTCTAATATTACTATACATTCATCGCAAAAATACTAAATTGTGTATGAATTTTACAAAATTGTGTAGTAAATTCGTCATATTTGTAAAATTCGAGGTAGAATTACAATCTTTATCTTCTATAGAATCAACACCTACCATTGATAATTACATTCCTGTCCATAGTACAGTTTTTTATTGTTCCGGTTTTAAATAATATGGGTTCATGATTCAAGGAAAACTGAGGGGTGTTGGAAGGAGTGTACCCTCTAATTCCGAGCAAATTTCGGGGACACACCGAAGAGTGGCTACCGACGCAAGGGAATGCAGATCGAAGGCAAATGGCATGAACCTAAACTGCATGACGCAGGGGGACCGTTTGAACGAAATAAAAATTAATCGTTACAAACTATCAGTGAATTCTTTGCAATTCACCGGCAACGACTCTGCCGGACCGCAATCCATTTCCGCGAAGAGGTTGCAGAGAAGAAAGTGAAATTTGCACCACCTTGACAGTAAGGTACAGAAGTGATTAGTGATGCACGATGGATACACGGCGAATAAACTGTTCCAACGTAAAAGAAAGTCGTGTGTGTTTTAACAACGTCCAATAATCAACACCAAGTCGAACGTATAAAGCTACAGCAATACTTCGAAACTTGAATTATGGGGTTTTGCTATTTTTTCCCCATCTTTTCAATCTGTTAACATGAAATGAAAGGTTCAATCTTGTAGTATAGCAAATTACAAAAGAAACAACCTGATTTTGACTTTCCAGTTTTTTCTTCGTGCTAAAAAAATATTAGTCCATTCGAATTTTCGGAAATTTGACGAAAAATTCGTAGTCAATGATCCGAAAAAACCACAGGTACCATTTTGCATCGAATTTTGAGTACTTTCAGATTTTCTTCCAGAAAATTGGATTCGTCTGCATTTCGAATTTCTTCAGTCTGCCCTCAGGTCTGTTATCAATTTTAATGAAAATCTAAATATTTTTTCAATTCTTCACTAGCATGCTGGAAATGCCAATTTGAAGTTTGCAAATCGGACTTCAGATTCGTGATCAGCGACCCAAAGAACCTTCAGTCACCAATTTTTATAAACAATCCGGATAGGTATTTGAGATTCTTTTCAACATATCGTGCGACGTCTCACTCTGAATTCAAATAAGATCGTACGAACGTTGTTGATCGTTGGTCGACGATTTTGTACGATTTTGTACGATTTCATACGATGTCAACGCTAAACACTTTAATCCCACATTTTTGAGACCGTGTGCCTTCGTCAATATCATTTGGTACAAAATTCATCTGAATTCAGAGATCATCTGGAATTTCATCTCCCATGATGAAAGATAAATGAGGCTGCAATAATATGATTTTGTACATTTTAATGATTCAAATTTCATCCCATCAAAAATTCAATTATTTTAGCGTTTTGGTAACAGAGGCTGAATTTAAATGATACAAATTTTCGGATTCGAATAAATATCATTTGCGTGGCCTATAGGTATAACCAGTTTAGTCCATTTTAGCACTTTTCAAGAAATTGCTGTTAGAAAGTTCAAAATGTAAGTTTAAAAGTTTTCAAATCTTCTTCATGTAATACTAATTATTTTCTTTAGTTTTGTTTGTAGGAGATTTGTTCACTTTTTTTCAAACACGAGTAGCCATTTTGAAAAAATAATTGTCGAAATTTCAGTTTCTTCAATCTAGAAAGTGCCGAAAATTATAATAGAAACATGAAAGACACGTCGATTATTGTCAAATTTAAAAAAAAAAACTAAATACCGTACCGATAAGCCACAGATTTATTCGCGTACGGCGTTGAATGGCTCATACCATGTCATCTCGTTCTTAATGTTCTCAATACAATTCGATTCATCAGAGAAAGATAATCTGCTCCCCGAATGACAATCAATGTATCGCTCATTACGAAAGACAGGCAAAGGTGATTAAAAACCATTTTAGACAATAACAAATATTTCACTTCTCGCTAACTAACAAATGAGCGAAATCTTCTCTCACATACTATACTACCATTATTCGAAAACTGCTGGAAGGATTTTTCTATACACCTCTTTTTGATATTGTCAGAATTTAAAAACCTATTTTTGCCAAAAATTTTCCCTTAGCACACACGCTAAACATTGACAATTGTTAATAACAATTGAAAAATGTTTCCTACAAAAGTTGTTAGTGTTGACCTAACAAAATTTTTGTTGAACAAGATAAGTCATGTTTCCCATTTAAAAAATCATGTTTTTCATTTTTAAACCACCATTTGTTATTTAAAAAAATTGAATTTTTTTTTTTGAACGTCCCCGTCCGATCCCTGAAAGTTTAATGTTACTTATTACTCGATCCGAGCAGTACTTTCCGAGATAAATCAGGTGTAAGATTAAAATGGGACACCCGGTATAGCGCATACAAGTAACAAACAGGTGAGTACAGTTTGATATATTCGATGAGAACAAACAGAAGTATGAATTCATTACCCAGCAACACTCCGTCATGTGTCGAACAACCGATCAGACTGGCTCACAGATTGTGTCACACTGCGCATGCGCTCGAGTCTTGACTGTATGGTAAGGGTCCGACGGACACTAACGTTGCTCAGCGATTTCGTACGATCTCGCGTGAATTCTTACTGAATTCTAATTGAATTCTCCCGAGTTTTGCGTTCGATTGACAGATTTCATGCGTTATTTACTTCGACTCTTACAAGGAGAGTTACTTTAAGTGGACAGTCCTATTAAGATGCAAATTTAGCCAAAGGTAGTTCATAGTGTACTGATCAAAACGCTATATGACAGTCGGGCAGTAGGGGCCCTGGTGCGAAGCAAAAAAAAATGGGAAACCTCTTTTTTTAGAATTTATTGGTGAGACATGTAACCCAAACAAGAATAAATGAAGTGGAAAAAAATATGAAGCAGACGGAAATAATATTCTAGAATTGTCTTTTCATAAAAGCTGTCAAACTTCGTCGGGATCGATCAAGTTTTGTACAATCAGTAAAATTTGTCTCCTTCTTTCATTTTTTCGTTCCGCCGCAGGGCCCCTACTGCCCGAGTGTCATATAGCGTTTTGATCAGCACATTATGGACTACCCATGACTAAATTTGCATCCAAATCGGAGTGTGCACTTAAAGTAACTCTCCTTGTTAGCGTTTTACACGTTTAATTTACAAGTGAGATGCCCCTCGCAACATATTGGATTTGCTATTTCGAAGTTTCCAAATCGGATTTCATATTCGTGATCAGTGACCCGGAAAACCATCCAATGCCAATTTTTAGCCGAATCCGTTCATCCGTCCTCAAGATATCGTCATTTCTATTTTATTCTTTAAAATTTTGTTATTTGAATAATTCGAAAAGTACTGAACCGATCAAAGCCAAAATCTGATCAGTTCTAAGTTGGGAAAAGTGGCGCCGATTGATACCAACATCTGGTTACTCGTTCTCGAGATATCGTTCGACACAAATTTCATCACATATATGTACACTAGGGTGAAAAAAATCGAGCTGTCACCTGAAAACTGATTTTTCAAGTTTTGTATTTTAGGGCTCTCCCTGCACCTACAATTTCTCTATCGTCCAAATTCGTGAAGGTGTTCCAAATTTCACTCGAAAATATTGATGTTTAGAGGTCGCTCCAAACCTCCAAGAGAATTAGTTATTCGGCCCATACAGATATACAAAAAAAAAATCACTTACCCCGACTTTTAATTTCATATTATTTTTTGCGGGCAAATTTTATAATCAGCATTATTTTTCATACAAATTATTTGTTTACGAAATAAATTTTGCAACATGCCATGTGTACAAAAGTCTGGTGGGTTCCGGTTTAGACTCGTGACCCATTTCGCTTTGTTTTTTTAACTTCCCGTTTCTCTGTTTTCAGAGAAAAAAGGAAGTTATTGTGATCAATCCGAAAATGAAAAGTTGAGTTTCTCACTAAATATTCACGTTTCGAGGTCCAAAGAATCACCTCCGACTATTTTCAGTTTGACGCTGCGTGCGTGCGTGTGTGTGCGTGTGTGTGTGTGCGCGCGTATGTGTGTGACCACATTTTTGTCCGCGCGATATCTCGAGAACGCGTGGTCGGATTTCGATGAACTTGGGCTCAATCGACGGGGCTTTCCTTAACTTAGAACTGAATAGATTTTGGCTTTGATCGGATTATTACTTTTTGAACTATTCAAATATCAAAATTCTAAAAAACACAACAAAAATGACGATATCTTGAGAACGAATCAACGGATTTCAATGAAATTTGGTACCATATGGTTTTTTTGGTCGCTGATCACGAATCTGAAGTCAGTTTTGCAAAATCTTCATTTCGGGTACTCGATATGCTGCAAAAAAACTAAAAACATTTGGATTTGGATGGAACTTGGTAGTCGTAGGTTTTTTGGGTCACCGGTCACGAATCTGAAGTCAGATTTGCGAAATTCAAAATGGCGAATCCAATTTGCCGGGGGCAACAGGTGAGAACAAAATAAATAACGGGAAGTATGAAGGCTGGCTCATAGTCAGCCCAAACCCGCTTCTTCACTATTTGAAGCCCGGTATACATTTATCCGGGTTCGTTCCTTTTTCCCTGGTCACTCCAACTATCACTATCCTCTGTTGTTGAAATTCCATAGAAACTGATAGAAACGGTCAAAAATAGATAGTATTTTCCTTTATTGGATATACTTTTTCTTAAGGGGAGGCTCTACTCGATTATTACCGACTTATCGACATCAGTGGACCGTGTCGCTTATTTTCATTAATATCTGAGTCTACGTGCTTAAATCGCAAAAAAGGGCTCTGTCGCGGATCGCTACGTGTAATTCCGAACCTAAATATGTCAAAACCTTTTTGTTTCCGCACAAAACGAAAAGATTTTTCCATATTTAGGTTCGGAATTGCACGTAGCGATCCGCGACAGAGCCCTTTTTTGCGATTTAAGCACGTAGACTCAGATATTAATGAAAATAAGCGACACGGTCCACTGCTGTCGGTAAGTCGGTAATAATCGAGTAGAGCCTCCCCTTAAGGATGTATTGGCCCGTACAATCTCAACCAAAAGTGATTCTAGTCGTCGATTTTGAGTACTTTGAGATAAGATAAAAATCGGACAAAAATCAACCACAATTAAGAAAATTCTCCGGTGACGTTATTTTTTTTCATGTGTCACCGTTCAAGAAACTTTGAGAATAGTTAAACGTATTCCTGACGTACAGCCGCCATTGGTCACCAAAAATCTGGGGTTCTTTGTTTATAGCGTACTTTCCGTCATGGAGTAGAAGGAGACATATCTCCCCACGTTTAGGCTTCTAAAAGTGGTCGTGAAATCCCACGGTAAAGGGAGCGCTGCGAACGAGTCTGTACAGCAGAGATCCGGGCTGACGTAGGCGCGCGCATCAGATACACGTAGCCATGTCAATGGTCACTATGGTTACGCGGAAAAGAGGATGGGGGTTACGCGGTATCTGGTGCGCGCGCTCACGTCAGCCCGGATCTCTGCCGTACAGACTCGTTCGTAGCGCCCCCTTTACCGTGGGACAAATTTTTCTTTCAAGATATGTCTCCTTCTACTCCATGCTTTCCGTATATGAAATACTTAATACAGACATTTTCAGTAATAATTGTTTGTCTATGCCTGTTCTACAAGCACACTTCAAGGTAGTGCCTCTATCCAATCATTTATATCTATCTATCTATTACTCTCTCACCTGTCTCCGCACTTACTTCCACTTCCTCTTATTCTTCTTCTCATTGTTTTTAGGCTCATAGGTTTTTCCACACGGCACACAGCCGTTATCTTGAAGGTTAAATTTTGCGCTCTAACTATGATATCAGTGCTGCTACCTAGCGACCAATTTAGACGATCAAAATTAGAGTACGTACCTACGGGATAGAACAGAAACTGTACATACGACCGAGATGCGGAGACGTTACCGACCAACCGCAACACGAGGGCAGCACTTGTTGAAATCGCCTATCTCCACCGGACACGACTAGATGGGACAATGCTCCTAGAGCCATCTTTTGTACTTCTTTGTACCTCAATAAAAAAAATAAAAAAATCTCCACTGGAGTCCGGACGTCCCGGTGGCCGGTGTTGACGTAGCAGCATGGACGTGAGGAAAACGAGATTAATCTCATAGATCAGGCTCTCAATTTTTACTCGGATACTCCGTAGCCTATTCTTCGACTTACAGTAATTTTTGAATAACAGATCTAGCGTTGATCGAGATCGTTAACTTTCATTCCGGCACAACGTTACAAGTGACTAGTTTAAAAAATGAAAATCTTGGTCAGCGGTTTGATCGCCGCTTTGATACTATCCGTAACGAATGCGAGTGATTCGAAATCCGGAGACAAACCGGCATGGGCTAAGAAAGACATTCGCGACTATACGGACGCTGATATGGAGAGGTTGCTGGACCAGTGGGAGGTAAGTGACGACAATTTCCTCCACGTTTATCCAAATTTGATTCCTGATTGACGATTACAGGAAGGAGACGATCCCCTGGAACCCGACGAACTGCCGGAACACCTCCGCCCCAGTCCACAGATTGACTTGAGCAAGGTTGAAACTCTGAATCAATGTCATCGGCGATAACGACGCAGGAGTCTCACGTCGTATTTTATTTTACAGTTGGACACCACGAACCCTGACAGCGTCATCAGAGCCACCAAGAAGGGCAAAGGCTTGATGATGTTCGTGGGATTGAAGAAAGAGTATTCCAGAGATCAGACGGAGACTATCACCCAATTATGGCAAACTGGGTTACACAATAATCACATAATTGCTGAAAGGTGATGAATATTTCATATCCATAGATGATGCCGATGAAAACAATTGTTAGTCTGTAAACCTCGACGTGCGTATGTTCAATTGTATATTTAAGAGCATGCTGGAGTCAGGATTTACCCACCATACCCGGTTTTCACTTGTTTTCACTGATATCAAGGCCTACGCGTCACGAACGCGAGAAAGAATTAGTTAGCGGTATTCTATATTAAATTCCGAAGATTTATATCGCAAAACTTGTTTATTTCATGCACTAATAGAGAAATTCTATTGTATTCTGCATAAAATGATAAACGCCCAATATGGCCGCGACCACGAGTTGACATCGACAATTATCATTTTATGCAGAATACAATAGAATTTGCATGAAATGAAGAAGTTTTGCAATATAAATCTTCGGAATTCAATATAGAATACCGCTAACTAATTCTTTTTCGCGTTCGTGACGCGTAGGCTTTGATATCAGTGAAAACAAGTGAAAACCAGGTACGGTGGGTAAAGCCTGACTCCAGCATGCTCTTAAACATTTTGATTCTGAGCCTTGTGAATTTTTCAGGTACATGATCGACGACAATCGAGCAATATTCATGTTCAGAGACGGTGCACAAGTCATTGACGCCAAAGCCTTTCTCCTGGAGCAGCCGGAATTGAGCGAAATAACTTTCGAAGGGCAGACTTTGTATGGAAAACATAACACAGAGGTAGATAGACGGATGGAAGATGATATTATTCGTTGGTCGAAGAAATCCTAGAATTATGTGAAATTAATCAGATGGCGAATTTTAATTTCTCCCACGTAACTAATGATGGAAGGAATAGTTTCATTAGATAAGTTCGCTTTTGTAGGAACCAGAACGATATTTTTAATTTGAAGACAAATTACCTATTTTCTCAAACATTTATTGTAAACAACAATTAAACAATATTCATTTTCGCATTCGAGTCACTTTTACTCGAAATAATAAATAATTGATAATTACTTTGGAATAAAATGTTTGAGAAAAAGGGTAATTTTGCTAAAATCTAAAATAGCGTTCTGGTTCCTAAGAAAGCAATCTTTAACTGATAAAACTTTTTCTTCTTTTATTAGTTACGTGAATGGAATCAAAATTCGACATCTAGAACATCTATTTTTTTTAATATTGTCAAAATGACAAATAATGGAATTTCGCGATATTTTTTTCACAAGAAAATTCCATAAGTTATGCAAATTCTGAGTAGTGTCAAAAGCAGTATTTTACATCGCTTATCAAATTTGTAACCACAGAACATTTTTTTTATTACAACAATTAAGGTTTTGTGTTCGTTGTGAGTTACCAAGAAAAATTTGAAAGTTCTTCAAACTTCACAGATTCAACGGAGCGATGACTCGAATAGTTGCATAAACTTGCAACCTTTTGCGTTGACCGGAACATATTTTGTTCATATGTTCAGAAAAAAAAAAAAAATGTTCTGTATCTTTCAATTGGTTGCAAATTTGATAATCATGCAAAATAATGCCTTTGACACTACGGCGAATTTGCAGAACTGTTGGAATTCATCTTGGCGAGAACATCGCGAAATTCCATTTTTCGTAATTTTGAAAACGTATTCGAAAATGGTTGCAAAATTGTGTAGTTTGTTTTCGTATCTGCCCTACCTTTACACAAAAAATATCAAAAGTTTTCTATTTATTGTTAAATTTTCAATTTTTTATGTCTAGAATGACTGGTCTAATTTAAGAACTTATTCATCGACGTAAAAAAGACAAAAGCAAACTTTATAATAAAAAAATGAATATTTTCGTCATTGTCGATGTATGGAATCAAATTTATTGACCTGTGTTATTGTTCCAGGGTAAGGCGGAAGATAAGTCAAAGAAAAAGGACAAATCTACATCAAAACACGGAAGTAAGGCGAACATCGAGAAAGTAGAACTGTAAAATCTGGTGAAGCGACTAAAGATTTCAACTCGAGAATTGAGTGACGGTGTTTATACCGGATGAAGGACCAGGGTTGGCAGGCACTTGGCAAAGAAATCAATGTGTACATAAAAATGGAAACAGAATTTATTAGAGGAAGCTTACTTTCTCGAAAGTTTTCTTTCCATCATTCATAGTGTTTACGTACTTATAGTAAATTTTTTATTTTTCTTTATTTGCATACTATGTTATTCATAAATCTTACTATAAGTTTCCAAAGCGAACAAAAAAAGAAATAATTGTAGGTGTAAAAATAATAATCCGTGGGTGCTATTTTTGTATGCTAAATATCTCGACATGAGTGTTAATTTTTTGTTCTCACACACTTTTACAGTACTTTCTTTACATTCCGCGATTTATTTCTATATTATGATGTCTGCAGAATATAAGGTTCCAGAATTTTGATTTCTTCTTCCAGCATTCCACTCGTTTCCAAAGAGCACGTGAGGCATCCATTTTTTTGTGCCTTCTTTATGAGATACTTTCAATCTTTATTGAATCAGTAAACAGGACAAAATATTGTGAAGTAAATAAGACTAGCTTCACAGAGCTCAAATCGTCGATGATCATAAAAGTTCATCCAAGCCAATATAGCTCAACCAAAATCGCATTTTTTATCGATAGAACCATGTTCAAGTTGAGAGAACTTGACGCTTCGAAATTCAAGGCCAAGGCCATAAGTTACGTTTATTGTGTATAAAAATTAAACCGAACAGATCTGATTGTAACAAATATGAAATATCATGTGGATTGAATTCTTCCTCTCTCCTTAGATTGATAAAAAAATCTTCAACAGCATCACTTGCTGGGGCCAGAATCGGACCGCATGTTACCCAAGACTTTGACTTCCCTCTGCAATTCTTTGACCACAGTGGCCAGTGCCTGTGGGTTCACCCCATTCTCGCAGAGCCTCACGCAAACGCTTAGCGTCGAAGGGTCAAGATTGGTGTTGAGGAGTTTCGATATTTGATGGAGCGTCTGGAACGTCTTCCGAGCAGCGTTCACCTGATGATTAACAGGTTCCGGCATGCTGGCTCGCTTCGCTTCTCTACTGAAAGACAGGGACAAGAGAGGATGAAATGTTATTACAGTATAAACATGAATACAAAGTCACAGAGTGCAGATTAATTTCACGCTCTTTAACAACGACGTCTTGTTTTCTATCCAATTCCCAGAAGAATGCGTATGGCATAATAAATACGAAATTAATTTGAACAATTGAGGCCAATATCTGCTAATTTAGGGTCTTGGCTATTTTATTTCGGCACTCTGACTCGTCGGGTCGAGCCAAACTTCTATGTCGCTGGGACGCCTGCCAGAGAGTATCCGGGGTCGTGTTACACCGAATTCATTCTACATTACACATTGTAGCAAAGTATAACGCTACGTTTTCATAAAAATAAGTGACTTATATCACGACTGCATCGCCGGAGCGTGAAACGTCTCGCCGTCGAGACAATACAGACACGTGCATGTGACACAGAACCTGTCAACGAGCAAAGTTCAAGGTAGCACAAATTAAGGAGGTGAGGTTTCGAATGTGCCAAGAATTTTATTTCGCGCAATTTGGATCTACTTGCGAATACGAAAATTTGAATCACATGAAATATTCTCGGGCATAACAGGGTCTGAGGAGGCCCTGGGTGGAGTATCTAATTGTTTTATTTTCTCTGATAATTAGTCAAATGGTTATCGCCCACGCGTTATTTCTATTAACAAATATGTGACGAGTAACAGAAACTCACTCCACGGTGTCAGACAGCTTCGGGCATCCGGACGGTCGGCATCTACGAGGAAATTACAAACCGCGGAACGAACAACGACGAATTTATCTTTTCAAAATACGCCAAGCGACCGTTTATCGTATATTTTGGATACACTCACGGAGTGAGAAGATGTCGGAGCCGGAAGGCGCGCGAAGGCGCGTAGGACGCGAGGAAACCCCCGCCCAACAAGAAAGTGAGTCCATACTTACCATCCCGCCAAAAATATCCTCACGTGACTAGAATTTCGAGGCGCTTCCGTATCGGTGAAGAAAAATCCCGCCAATCCCTCGGCGTTCGTAACGGTTTTCGATAGAAAATTCAAAAATCTGGAAACCCCCTCGCTAGAGTCATGCCTGGCGATTATTGCGCGTGAACAAACGCAGCCCGCGAAGGTGGGCGTGACGTTCGCTCAGTCACCTGACTGGTCCGTACAGTTTTGGATCACCAGCCGATATTTCAACCCGATCATTCTGTCCGATTTTAATCGTATACTAACGGCCTAAAAATGACTCTTCATTCCGCAGGAAAGGGGAAACTTCTCGCCGTTATCGGAGATGAGGTAAGAATCATTATTGCACACGCTTGACGGTGATTAAAAACATTTTGCTAACTCCTCAGGATACTTGCGTAGGATTTCTGCTCGGAGGTGTTGGAGAAATCAACAAGAATCGTCAGGCCAATTTCATGGTCGTAGACAAGAGTATGTTCGATTACCCTAGTTAACTTAACGCTCGTCCCCCGTTTCACATCCACCGTTAAATCTCTTGTTCCAGACACTCCGGTCAGCGAGATCGAAGATACATTCAAGCGCTTCATCAAGCGGGACGATATCGACATCATACTCATCAACCAAAACGTGAGATTTGAAGCTAGATTCTAGTCCACGTAGTGATAATGCAGCCGCTACGAGGGATCGAGTGTATTTTCAGGCCCTGATCTCTACCTTTATATAGCAATCCGTTAATTTCAGGTAGCAGAGCTGATCCGTCATGTGATTGACGGACACACTCAACCCGTGCCATCCGTTCTTGAGATCCCCAGCAAGGATCACCCCTACGACGCGAGCAAGGATTCGATTTTGCGACGTGCTAGAGTGAGCAGTTTCTTTCGTCTTGATGAACCCGAACGGTCCGGAGAATCAATACGAACTGGTCACGTGCAGAGGCATAGCTGGCCCACCTGACAGACACTCACACATATGGCTAGCTTGTGTTGGTTCTTTGGATCGATAGCAAATGTTTCAATTATTGTTGATGACATTGTTTTGTAGGCTTGATAAGGCATTGAAAGGTGTAGGGGGGGTGTTCCATGCGAAGCGGGATAGGTTTCGGCCGAGGGTCGGCGAATTTGACGTCCGTCCAGAATCTCGTTCCTTACTACCTTGCAACGAGTTTTCCGGAGTTTTAGACCCTGATTGACTTTTGATTTCCTGTGAGGCGCGATTAAAGGAATTTTCTTAGGGTCTGCTCGATTTACTTGAAAATTTTACTGAACATAGTTCGAGGTGTCGCAAAAGTATGGTAAAATTTTCAGCAACTCGTTTTTTTTATTCGTCGGCAATGAATTATTGAAAAAAAATTTGTCACGAACAATACAATTTTTCGTTACTGGGACTTTCTTGAAATGAAGTCCGTACACCTCCAACACTTCAAAAACAGTCCCGATGACATAAAATAATTTTATCGTTTCAAAAAATATTTTCAATAATTTATTGCCGACGAATAAAAAAAAACTAGTTGTTGAAAATCTTACCATACTTTTGCGACACCTCGAACTATGTTGAGTAAAATTTTCAAGTAAATCGATCAGACCCTGAGAAAATTCCTTTAATCGCGCCTCACGGGAAATCAAAAATCAATCAGGGTCTAAAACTCCGGAAAACTCGTTGCAAGGTAGTAAGGAACGAGATTCTGGATGGATGTCGAACTCGCCGACCGTCGGTCAAAACCTGTCCCGCTTCGCATGGATTACCCCAGGGGTTTCTGCCCTCGATTCAAAACTGCTGATAATAACTGATTGATATTTTTCTTGTTTACAGGGTATGTTCAACCCCGAGGATATCCACTAATGTACATAATTTTCACTCGTATCGGACAACCGATATTAACTGTGTATAATAAAAAAGTATTATCAATTACATAATATTTATTAGTTTAATAATTATCACACAATGTAATACTATTCTCTTTGTAGAAAATTTTCAACTCTGTTTCAACCTGTAAGCATTGAGATTGTTCAATAGAATCCTTCACATTCCAATAGTATATTAACTCCGCTTTGAGTTAATGGTTTGAAATTGTTACCCAAAATTGTTTAAATAGGTGAAAATATCGACTTTGGTATTCTGCTGGGTAATTGGTCCGACGAAATCAGTTGTTAATTGTGCAATACATAGATCTATGAGAAGAATATTACCTGTATGAAATACATCATTGTAAATGTACATACTTTAATCAGTAGCAACGATTTTTCTCCCAGTCATTAGTTTATTGAAACATTGAATTATGTTAATCTAATTTGAGGCGTGGGGTAACAAGACTTGTTATCCTGTTGATTGCTCCGTTCTATTGTAGACATGCACAAACATTTTTTAAAGATGAAGAGAAACTTATTCGAGGATCGAAGTTTGACACAAAACAAAATTTAAAAAACAAACTCCCGACACTGCCACTTGATTGAATATTAAATCAGATAACAGGGAATTACTGAAATCAATTCTAGGTAAAACTAGGTAATTTCGCATATAATCAATTTTTAATTAATACATATTTAGGCATATAACAGAGATATTTTTGGTATAATTCTAAAGTCAGTAAATACTCTAGATTTTCCGAGATTCCAAAATGATATTTTCACAAAATTTATACTTCAATGAAGCTCAACAATTAATTCTAGACAAAGCAAAAAATCTTTCAGTTTAATCACCAGTAATGGGATCAAAAAATACTATTTGTTATTATGAGCAACGATTTTATGAAATTGGATTGGATCCGGTTTCAAAGTAAAGTAATTGATTAGCTCTGTGTGTATTCAAATCCCTTATTTTACTCGTGTAAAGATTGAATCGAAAGCATTATATAAAAGTTTTCTTTGCTAACATATCATTTTTTTTTTCTTTTTACTATTCCATGTAGTCTGGCAAATGGTTCGTCAAAAGATCCAAGAGCGTAGTTAAACCTAATGTAAGTAGATTCGTACATTTTTCACTGAACACACTATGCGTATACGTATATCTTTTGAACATTGATCGAATATTCAAAAAATATGTATAACATGACATAACTTTGTTTTCATGCACAGCATGAAAATGTCGATATTATTTTCCTAAAAAACGTGTATACGATACTCAGAATCAAACAAAACAAAAAATATACTAGCGATTTGTACCATTTCATATAACAACTAGCATAACTTTGACGAGAGCGAAAAATTCGCACAAAAATTCAATATATAATCATGGTGATGCAAAAATGTGACTTAGAAAATCAAATAGAAGATAAATAACAAGCCAACTGTAAAAGTTCAGCATGTTTGTGAGAATATACTCCTCAAAATAAAAATAAAAATAGCACACATATATAATAATACAAACACTCGGTATCGTGGAAATTGATTACTTCGGGTGAGTAACGAGTTCTATTCAAATTTTCGAGACACACAAACTCGTTACTCAGTTTTCACGAACCTGGTACACATCCGATTTCCGTGATCAGGAACATGAAAAAAGATACAAAAAACAAAAAAAAACTATTCCTTAGACAAAAATACTGTCACCGTAGGGAGAGCTGTTTTTTTATAATACCGGTATTACAGGGGAAACTTATAAGAACTTTCGGAATTGCGCCTGCATTACCGAATGCTTGGAAAAATCCAAATAAATACTTTATCGATCAGTCGTCCTTTTCTTCTCTAGCTGATACGAGCAGCTTCTGCACCAGGCGTGTAGCTTGATCTGAAAGTAAGAGTTTTTTTTTTGACAAAGTTACGACTCAACCCGAATTCTCACTTACCATTGAGCCGTAAAAAGGTCTTTGGTTTATTCTTCCATACAACGCCTACATAGTAAGCGGGTATCCCAGATAAGGTGATCAGAACTCCCATACCCACTTCGAATGGGGCTTCGATACAGGATACCACTATGAGAAAGGCACATACCAGTACGAACGTAGCAGGTACAAACAACGACACCTGGGGAAATAAAAATGATAGGTGATCGAACCTGGAGGAAAGCGAGTAAGCAGTCATGATCATTCAACAAGCATACCTTGATCGGTCGCTCCATATTCGGCCTCTTGTATCTAAGCCACAAGATACCCGTGACCGATAACATGATGAAGAACGTTTCCACAATACTGCAGTAAGTGATGAGCACAAAGACGTCGGTAGTGCAAAGCATACATAGGGACAGGATACACTGGAAATGTTTCAAAGAAAAATGATTGATCGTTATCCACAGTGGATTGGGCGTAACATTTTCATCATTACGAAAAGTAACGTACCAGAAACACCAGAGCTGGAGTAGGAGTGAACTTGGTCATATTAATGTGACCCAGCATCGCTGGAAAATGTCCATTACGAGCGCCGACAAAACACATTCTGGACGAAGTCATGATATGCACGCTCAAACCGCCGAAAGCAGAAATCGCCACCATCACGGGTATAGTCCATGACATGACTCCGAGTACCGAATCTCCAAAGGTCTGAAAATAATTGCGTCACCGACTCAAAAAATGATCGACAACAGTTCAGTCACAGTCATGATCAACGTCAACTCACCACAGCAATGGCATAGGAGGAGATCATAGCAGTTGGTGTGAGAACCGCTAAATAAGCCACGTTAGCGAATACATAGATGGCAGTGACTAATGGCAGAGATATGTAGATGGCACGAGGTAAATTGCTGAGGATAGAGAGATTATTTTTGTCACATTAGCTTCAATTGTATCGTACATCAATTATCAAACTCACACGTATGGATTTGTCAGTTCTTCGGTCATAAAATTCAGGTAATTCCATCCGGAGTAAGAAAATATACCGGAACAAAAGGCAACTGCAATTTTTCCTGGATCCGAGGTGGTATCTTCGAACGGAGCTTCGAAATTTTCAGTATGACCTGAATGGAGAATGGCAATAAGTAAAGTTTGGAAATTGTGGTGTTAAAATACTGACCGAGTCCCATCCACGTGAGTCCAGTCAAGATAATGATTATCAATGCTGCGACCTTAGCGAACATGAACACGTTTTGCATCAATGATGTCTCTTTAACGTCGTAGCAATTGACAAAAGTCAACAAGCCTAAAAAATATTATTATTACGTTAACGTTCAACACGAACTACAATTTCTCCTCAATCATTAACACTCGTCAAGTACGACTTACATATGGTGAGGGCAGCTATGAGCCTTACACCTTCATCAGGAATCTCACAATTTGGAAAAAACGGTTGGAGAACATATTGCGCGAATGTGATGCTCATGATGGCGTTTGTAGTGGGCCTAAAAGATGACGTTATACGATTTTGTAAAACCAATAATTTGATGCATTCAAGTTTTCGCTCTATACCCACACAAAGATTAAATTTGCCGCCCACAAGTACAAGAACGATGGTAATGGTCCGAAAGCTTCATGAATATAGGCGTAATCACCACCGCTGAGAGGTATACTCGTTCCCAATTCTGCGTAACACAATGCCCCGACCATGGATAGCAGACCACAAAATACCCAAATTATCAGTGACGCTCCGACGCTGCGTACTTGTTGGATGACACCCTTTGGAGAGACGAAAATACCTGGAAGGAAGGCATGCCGAGTGGTGAGCATGGGATATGATACCTGAGCACCAGCTAAGCAGCATGCCGTATTGGTCCGAACATGAGTCGACCCCAAATTTTTGAAGCCTGATCCAGGACTTTTTGGGGGATTTATTACTACAAGCCGGTCCCGCACATAAGTCGAGGACGGATGTTGAGGGTGAAAATGGTTACCAAAAAGCATATTTTTAAATAGTTTTTCAAATATTCAATAGGGTTTTCGAAAATCGTAATCATTCGAAACAATTTAATGGATTTTACAAGATTTGCAATAATTGCCAGGGGTTTGTACTAATTTTAGGTGTCTGTGGTAGCGGTTTAGATAGATTTGAATAAAAATTTGCAACGCATAAGTCCGCTGAAAATTAGCAAGTGAGAAAACGTAAAAGCAAGAGGTCTGATGTGAAGGGCAATACAATTGTTCAACATTCTAATAATAATTTTTTCAATTACATCAATTGATGACAAGAAGCTGTCCATGAAACATATCCGTCTCTCAATTACACTATGAAATTATTAATTACAATTCACCGACCAGTTTTGATCACTTCTATAACAAGTGTCTTTTGGCAATGATGAAAATTTCTGAAACTAGAAAAATTGTTCTTTCCAATTTTTTTCTCTATCACTCCGCAAAGACGTGAAATGGAAAGATTCATTGACATATCCAAGTTTTCAAACGCAAAGGAAATATAGATAACAAAAAACAGGTATGGTATATTTTCTCCTTTGTCACGTTTACGACTTTATGGCATCAAGCACCCAATATGATTATCAGCAATTATCTATATCTATACTAATGGTGTTTTTTCCTGTTTCAAACTGTTATGCATATACAAGAATTTCTGACTAGTTTTCCGAGGGTAGAATAACGGTTTTTTCACCGAAGGTGATGATGTATGTTGTAGAAGTAATAATAATTTTCCATTCACTCACAAGACTCCGTAGTCTCGGTGATTGATCAGTATCTAAACTCAGGTAATCATATTCGAGCCATGCATTAACGTGGGGGTACAAAATGCTGCAGGTTCCGCAGATTGAAATATAATTATACCGAGGTATTATTTGAAGTGTATTTGCAATACGCCAAATGGATATTCCAGAAAGGCGCTAAGGGGATAAGAGAAGCTATTGTTCCGTGTGAAACTGAATTTTTAAACAATCTACTGAATTTATTTGTTCCAAAATGATTGAAACTTTGACAAATTGCTGACCATGTAATTTTTTAATTGTCAATTCATAACTTGATATCGTTTCATCTTACCATAGTGAAGAAATTACTATGGAAATCACCAGTGTATATGAAAAGTTGCGAGAAAACTGGAAGTTTGTCACAATGTACCAACGAGTTGAGACTTTGTTCACGATTAGAGATAAGCAAATTTTTCTGGGCCAGACTGGAAACTATATAAATATGTTGAAATCTAAAAGGGGCCTAAAATGTAACAAGATGCGGCAGCGGCAGCATCAGTCAAATGCAAAATCATACTCGTTCAATCTATGTACATGCATTTTCTGAGCTTGCAAGCTGGAATAACGTTGTTGCCGGGTCAATCTGGGTGATTATTCTTGATTGATTATCAAGTCTGCTGAATGAAGACAAATTGTAACATATATCGCAGAATAATTACTAATCAGAGTGTCTATGAAACTCTTGATTTTGATGAATTAAGGAGCGGTCAAACCGTTATAATTAGTTGCATGAAGTATCGGTCACGGAGAGGTGGGAGAACTAGATTTGTACCTTGAAAAATTCCGTGCGTAGCTCAAAGTGCGATATCAAAAATCAGCCACGATTGATTGTTCAGGATGGTGAACCGAGTGTGAATCCCAGATTCGATTAGAAAAAATATTAAAAATTGTGAGAACAGCTGGAGGTATAAAAATCGATAATTCTCACAATTTTCATTACTTGTGGATGAAATTTGGCGTGTACCCTGAATGTACAAAAACGCATGCAGAAAAAAATCAACAACTGTTTGCGATGAATACTTCTGCTAGTTGCGTTGATCTTTTAAATTCCCATAGCGTACCTGAGCCAAATATAATTCCTAAAATTATGGCGACTCCTTCCATAAGTCCGAGCTGTTTCTTCATCTGCAGTTTCCCAGTGTCAGGATCCTGCCCACCTGGCAGAGTCTTTCTATCCTCGGTCGGCGTCATCAACTGCATCTCACTGGGAGATTCTGGGGTCGTTCGTTGTACCATCTTGTCTATCAAGATACAATATACAGAAAAGTTGAAATTTCAACAGTTACACCTCCGCACCAAACTAAATATTCACTGTGTTCAAGATCCGCGTAAAAGAAGCCACAACGGCGTTAATTAAACTTTAAAACAATTTTAACAAGGGTCAATTACAGATACGTTTAAAAGCTGTAAATTTTAGCTAGCAATATACAAGCCAAGAACTGCATCGAAGAAAGTGAAATTACCTCGTATGATTATTCCCAGGACAGCAAAAAAGACTTGCGGTTCGTTAAACGTGTACAAAATACAGTGATGCAATAGGTTCTACCGTCGAGGATAGAAGGTGCTGACTGAGACTGTGGCTACTCGGGTTATCCACCTCCATCAACATTCTCTGTGACGAAAAGTAAGCGTTAATTACTCCAGGCGGCGCCCACGCTTTTAATAAGGTGTACACCGATTAACATCAAGAGACCGTCGTAACATCACATGTGGTGTGCTGTACCTATCGTCTTAAACGCGTTATTGATAACCTAACGCGAGAAGGTGCTTCCCAACACGTTAGGATAAAAATAACCTAACAAAGTATGGAATGTCTGATAAACATCTCAAGCACATCGATTAGCGTAGAATATTGTTCCTAAATACCCAGCGAAACTCGATCAGGTGCGATCGGAAATTCTAGACCACCGGCAGCACGAGCAACACGCACGTGTTGCGTTTGCGTACACACACCGTATGGACAGAAAAGGGTATGCAATCGTGTTACGTGTATTGACCAATAGGGTCGACTAGGCAACCAGTCTGGCGTATCTCGAGGACCACATACCGTGAGTTTCTCGCTATGCGGGCCACTCGGTGCGCCTGAAACAGGCAACTGTACGTACGGCACGTGCTTATTCTTATGGGACGTACGTACGGTTGCCTGCTATAGGTGCACCGAGTGGCCCGCATAGCGAGAAACTCACGGTATACGATGGTGGTGTTCCGTCCGTGAGCGAGTTGGCCCCGGTTGAACGAGAGCGAGAACGCGGGAGATTCAAATAGTGTTCAACTCAGAACGATTGTAAGAGAATTTCAGTCCATAAGTAGATATTCAAGCAATGAAATACATTAAAAAAAAAATATTCTTCCGCAATTTTTAGGGTTTGCAGCTTTAAGTATCACACATTTCCCCATCTTTTAGTAAACAAATGACGTCACGGTCTGATCGGACTACAAAGATGGCGGCGATTTTCACAGCTTCATAAGGGCACGGAGTAATATAAGGGGCCGCGCGATACTCTATCCAGTGTATATGGGGCATTCCATGTCAACGCGAGGAATGATTTTTCCTTACCATTTTTGATTCGCTTCACAATTTTGTATACTATTCTCCGAACAAAAAATAGCTCTTTGGAATTTTTTTAGACTTTTCCCGCCAACCCTTTTTTTTTCATGATTATTCAAATCTAAAAAAATATCTCATTTTCTATCCCGATCGTTGGGCCGATTTTTCGTACTATTTTTCCTCACGTGGAAACAAACAATTTCCTCTGCAGGGGACTTGAAAAGTACTTTTCACCAAACCATGAATATTTAAGAGTTATGGAAAAAAGAATCGAGAGGTATTAAATTCAGAATTGACCACAGGCCGGTATTTGGTGAATTTTTGAGAATTTTCGTATCATTAAAATATGGCGTTTTGTTCGTTAATAATGTTTAAAGTGCTAAAAAGAATGGAACAAAAAATCGGTCCATTAACGGACGGGTGTCAAAATGATCGGGATGGAAAATGAGATTTTAGAGAATTTTTCGAGATCTTGAAAAAGATTCAATTTTGAGATAGGTTTGAATAATCATGAAAAAATAAGGGTTGGCGGAAAAAATCTAAAAAAAATTCAGAAGAGCTTTTTTGTGTTCGGAGAATAGCATAAAAAAATTTGAAGCGAATCAAAAATGGTGAAGGAAAGTCATTGGTCGAGTTGACTGGGGCATTCTTGCAGAAATCTGAAAAAATTGTCTTTTCAAAAAAAAAACTGCAGTAACACGTGCATTCTGCGCAAGGGCCAAGCGTCTCGTGAATTTGATTAGATTTTAAGCAATTATGAAGACTTATTTGACATTTCTGAAAAACTTATTGACATAAAAAAAACGTGATGGAATCCGAATTTCTATAAAAATGTACCATCCATAGAAATCTAAAGAAATTTTAACCACTTTCTAAAGAATTTCTCGTTTGGAGGTTGGCAGCACTCTCCGTGGCGCCATCTGGACTGCCTCATTGTACTTCGTATGTGTGAACGTGGACTTGCGAGAGGCAAGAGCCAATGAGAATCGACGCGTCGTCGAGGACAGAGTTTTCTTCAGTTTCCCTTGGCTGCGTTTACGCGTTTTTTAATGGCGCAGCTTCTTGTGACGTCATTGGATGCTGTCCTGTGTTGATATGTTATGTTATGTTATGTTATGGAAAATAGTGCATTTCTTGATAATTAAAAATATATCCGATCCTATATAGTCGTCCGAGATCGTGGAGAGTTTTCGTTCAGAGACGATGAGGTTGCATCAAACAAAGTTTATAGATCGAGGAAATACGAATTTTACGGGTCTCGTTTAACCTCATCCTCGACGTATTTTAACGAATAAATTAACAGTCGTCACTTTTCGCTGCCTAACCCCCAACTCCGTTACACGGGCGATCGTTTTTGCTCACGGTGAACACACATCGACCGAGAGATTCAGATTCTATTGTTTTTGTTTCGTTACGTGTGATACACGAGAAAAAACAAAGGAAGAAAATAAATCGCTTACGTCTCTGTTATCCTGATCCCATTTCTGTTTCACACAGTCGAATGTTACAGATCGGGAAAGTGGGGAACGCATAACCTATAAACGCGAGTGAAATTCAACAAAATATGATTTAACCAAGGACACAGCTGTCGCGGAAGTATGTCTCTGAGTTCCGATAGAGACGCGTACGAAAGTTTTGTGGATAACGAAATGGAGCAGAAATCAGGTTTCATGGAATGTGGATCTCGCATGTCGATCTCGAACGACGATAACGAAGACGAAGGAACCATGGTGACGATTCGTAGATAATATCCTCTGACGATTGCCTATAAATCGATGTTTATTATTTCAGGAAAAGTTGCAAGTCGAGGATGACATAGATATCGACGAGGATGAGGTGATTAGACTCGTGAAGAGGGAGGGACACGAGTCCCCGATTTACTTCGAAGAGGCGCTCGGAACATGCGAAGAAGTAACCGTCGATTATAACGACTCTTCCATGTCTGTTCCACTCTCGCCTCCCATCTCCCCAAGGTCCCCGCAGCCTCGTTTCAAAGTCAAACGAGAACGGCCCCAGGCAAATGTTGAAGAAAAATTGTCTATGGTAATGAATTAAATGTTTCACCGAGCAATGGGCAAATACGATTTCATTGGGGACGGGAAAACTCGAGGAGACACATTTCTCGTCTAATAAATCTCACAAGAAATTGAAATTGGGATCGTTTTAGCGAGGCGGGTTCAAAATCCCGAACGATTTTGCGCCGAAAGGTCATAATTCCGAATTTAAAAGTACCGTATGGCATCATTCCGAATTGAAAAGTAACCGACAGGCCATAATTCCGAATTTTAAAGTACCGAATGGCATCATTCCGAAT
>JAFFZH010015332.1:3783-16309 GCA_018420115.1 Euura saliciscinereae | reverse complement strand
TTCATATTTCTTCTATTTATTCAAGCGTCGAATGACAGGATGACATCCGCCCATCCCAGCGATTGGTGTAGAATCCAGGCTTAAAGAATAAGGCTTTGCCTTGAGTAACCAGCTAGTAGGGTAGTAGAGTTACGCTCTTTGGAAGGAATACAACTACCAATACAGGGCTTTGGGCACACCTGCCAAGGATGATCCATAGACAGAGTTCCGAAAATGATTTTCCGTAATAAGAATTCAGATCCCCGCGCAGATACGCAGATCTCGTCAGTGTTGCGTTAAAAAAAGCATATGAAATGAAAACGTAGCACAAATTTCCCAACAGCAGAAACAATAATTCTTGGGAACGAATTCTAACTGAATACGCCTAATACACGACCATTAAATAAACTGACGGAATTAGATGTCAGGGAAAAATCATCGGTCAATAACATCGGTAAATATTACAATGTACAATACAATTTTTAACGTGAAGGCACCCTCTGCCCATGGTCATACACACACATACACATGTTATTCTGTAATACTATTTTATTCACACACACGCGCTGACACATACACACACCTAAGTTGTCATTTTATGTAGCGCGTATATGCCGAAGTGAGGCATCCGCAACTGAATATTTGTAGCGCTTGTGCCCTGATGAGACATTAGCAGCTGATTGCATGTAGCGCTTATGTCGAAATAAGACATTAGCAGCTGATTATGTGTAGCGCTTGTGTCCTGATGAGACGTTAGCAGCTGATTGCATGTAGCGCTTATGTCGAGATAAGACATTAGCCGCTCGCTTCGCTCGCTCACGCGGTTGGAAGAGAGCGTTGTTCCTCACTCGCTTCGCTCGCTCGGTAGTCAGTGGTATTTCAAATATTTTGGGAGTGTATACTATCACGCTGTGCAATTGAAATCGGTAGAGGATTGAATAACGATACTGTCCACTTTTAGCGTTCGGTTATTAGGTGGAAGACCATTGGGTGTCAATGACTTCATGAATTCTATCGGGAGAATATTACTCATATCAGTATTAATATCTTCGTCTTCGCCTGTATCGACACTCATTTATTCTACTCCAACACTTTCAATTTTCTGACAATATTTCGTTGTTGATGGCAATGACATCCACATTGGTTGGAGCTAATATAACCTTTCCATAATTTGAGGTATCTTGAGGACCGACGCTCTCCAAATATTTCTCGCACAATTTTACCATTCGAGCAGAATTCCGTAGGAAATCGTTGAGAACTTCGTTGTTACGTTTGAAAGAATCGCCAAATACACCATCCCCAACTCGCAGAAGCCATCGCTTGAAATCTGTCCATCAGTGTCCATCAGAGATGCGAATATTGCCCTTCAATGACAAGTGTACAAATTGATTCCATACGCTGCTTCTGGTCACACAGGCCTCTAAAATTTGTGTTCTACTCCCACGTCTCACAACTGGTAAAGTTTGCCGAAAATCCCCAGAAATTATGACTATTTTACCACCGAATGGTTCGTTAAATTCGCATACATCTCTTAACATACGGTCAACAGCCTCCAGTGCATACTTCCTAGATTTGATTGTAACGGTAGTTTTGAAGTGGAGTGTGCAGTTCTTCCTCCTTTTGATAAATTCGCTGCGATTCCAGTCCATGCTACAGGCAGCACTATCGAACCCATACTTCTCAATGAAAAACGTGAATAACTTTTTTCGCTGCCACCTGGACTATCCAAATGAATGCACTTATGCCTACGCGACGTACAGCACGCATAACTGCGTCATACACAATACGTTGACGTTTCGTTGACGTTTCGTTGACGTTTCGTTGAACTATTAACGAATGTTCTCACCATCTGTTCAATGGTAGTGATGTCTTCGACGTAAATACGTTACCTTCTTTTAAGTCCGGTAAATGGAAATTTTGCCAGGTGAATCCATGAAATATGAGTATTTCATTGATCTCCTGCAAGGCCTTTCGTTCGATTGTTTCATTCTATTCATTTCGATCGACCAACTCGTATTTCTATTTTACGCAATCAGCCTACACATCTCCTTCGGAAATTTCATACGCGATCCAGCTTCAGCCAAACATTCGTCGCATTCTTCGACATCAGTAACTAATTCTCGCGCTACAGCTGCCACAAAAAAGGATATGTATATCGTACCTCCATAAGTTCGCAAATCATCGTATGATTGTGCTCCCGGAAAACGTTATAACAACAATCTTAAATAATAATGCTCCTTTTTTCTGGGACTCACGAAATATACTCAATACAGATTCCACAAATTTCTTTCGCTTCTTCCACTCCGTATTTCTCTCATTAAACACACAATGATTCGGAATTTCGCAGGACAAATAATTACCTGTTTCCACGTCGGTCTTGTTGAGAATTAGCTACACGAGCAACGTTTTTTCGTCATTTCTGTCCACAGCTACATGCCCACGCCCCTCTTCAGAATATGACGTATTTTCATTTTCAATGTGAACAGCTAACCTATATACAGCGTGCGATTGCTCATTTATCGGAAATTGGTACGACCGATGCATTGCCTCGGGTGGACACACATATCACGTCGATCTATATTCGTTAACCTTGTCGTATCTCACGCTATTTTCTTCCTGTGCATCCTTCATTTCGACGACCGCGCAATCATACTCTTCATAACAGTACTTAAATAGGTATTTTATACATTGCACCGTTGTAGTACGAGTTGTTTATAATAATATAAAAAAGTATAAGTAAAGTAACGAAACTTAGGGAATTATAATTGGGACAATAATATCGAAAAATATCAGTAAAGTAATCAGACATAGGGATTTATAGCCGGCGTGACGAATTGTTCATGATAATATCGGAAAATATCAGTCCAGTAACGAAACATCAGGATTTCTAGCTGGCATGACGAATTGTGTATAATAATTTCGCAAAATATCACTCAAGTAACGAAACATCGGGATTTATCGCCGGCATGACGGATTGTTTATGATAATATCGGAAAATATCAGTGAAGTGACGAAACATCGGGATTTATAATTAGGATAATCATTTCAAGAAATATCAGTCCAGTAACGAAACATCGGGATTGATAGCAGGCATAACAAATTGTTCATAATTAAATGTTATCGGAAAATATCAGTCAAGTAACGAAACATCGGGATTTATATCCGGCATGTCGATTTGTTTATAAAAATAACGGAAAATATCAGTCAAGTAACGAAACATCGGAATTTAAAGCCGGCGTGTCAAATTGTTCAAAATAATATCGGAAAATATTTGTCAAGTAACGAAACAACGGGATTTATAGCCGGTATGCCGAATTGTTTATAATAATATCGAAAAATATCAGTCAAGTAACGAAACATCGGGATTTATAGCCGGCATGTCGATTTGTTTATAATAATAACGGGAAATATCAGTCAAATAACGAAACATCGGGATTTAGAGCCGGCATGTCGAATTGTTTATAATAATATCGGAAAATATCAGTCAAGTAACGAAACATAGGGATTTATAGCCGGCGTGTCGAATTGTTTATAACAATAACGGAAAATATCAGTCAAGTAACGAAACATCGGAATTTAAAGCCGGCGTGTCGAATTGTTTATAATAATATCGGAAAATATTAGTCAAGTAATGAAACAACGGGATTTATAGCCGGTATGCCGAATTGTTTATAATAATATAGAAAAATATCAGTCAAGTAACGAAACATCAAGATTTATAGCCGGCATGTCGATTTGTTTATAATAATATCGGAAAATATCAGTCAAGTAACGAAACATCGGAATTTGAAGCCGGCATGTTGAATTGTTTATAATAATATCGTGAGAGAGTTTCTTGATTGGTTTAGTGTTACTTGTAGAGGAATTCGTGGGTGTACCAATCATAACAGTTACTAGGAACATGCTTTTTTATTTTAGGCGACGTTTCGACGGCCCATGGTCCGTCATCTTCACAGCCTGTGGGTAACCACATACAGAAATTACCCAGATAACAATCGTGCAGCTCACATAACCCTCATGACGTGCGAGTCACGCCGTGACGGTTGAAACGCATAGTTTGTGCTAGCACGCGCCTGCGAGAATCTGAGTGCGAGCGAAATGAGTGTCACTGCTCCATCACAAGTGCTGTCACACTGTGATGGGAAAATGCGACTCACGGCGCAGCGTGCAAATACTAATTAAAATTAGATTTCATGGCAATTACCACCGGACCCGTGGAATTATGCTCCTATAGATGAAATCTGGCCATTTTTTTTTTGTAATCTATGTACTCTTTTGCAAATACGCTACAATCTCCTGAAACGCATAGAAAAATAAAATTGAAATTTTTTTATAAAATTTTCAAGATTCGAAACAAAAAATTGACAAGGTATAAATGTATGAAGTCGTATTCGCCATTTTTGTCTTTTTTTTCAAAAATACTCTGGAACGCATAGGAAAATAAAAATTCAAATTTTTTTTTGCAAATTTCCAAGATTAAAAAAAAAACATATTTTACAACTTTCTATACCTTCACTAGTCATTTTTTTTCTCTTAAAATAAAAAAAAAAAATCTTTTCCTTTTTCAATGCGTTTCAGAGGATTTCAGAGTATTCTGGAAAAAAAGACAAAAATGCGGAATACGACTTTGTACCATTGCATAACTGTGTTAATGTATTATGTTTCTTGAATCCGGAAAAGTTAAAAAAAAAAAAAATGTAATTCCAATTTTTGAATGCCTTTCAGAGTATATTGAAAAAAAAAAATAGCTAAGACGACTTTATATACCATATATTACCGTGTTAATATTTTTTTTTTGAATCTTGAAAATTAAAAAAACAAATTGAATTCCAATTTTTGAATGCCTTCCACAGGATTTCAGAGTATGTTTGAAAAAAAAAAATAGCTAAGACGACTTTATAGCGTTACCGTGTTAATATTGTTTTTTAAATCTTGAAGATTTTGAACAAAAATAAATTTTCATTTTTCTATGCACTTCAGAAAATTTTAGGGTATATAGCTATAAAAAGAGACAAGATAATAAAAAATGGCGTGAAGGACTTTATACCATCAATACCTAACTGAGACGAACAGATGAAAATCTTAGTTACAAAAGGGCTTATCCGCCCAACATACGACCTTTCACCTTAAGCTATTTATCATTTCGGATAGTTTTCATACATTTATATACGTTTCGAACATTGTTCTAACGAATGGCAAAAGAAAAAATAAATATAAATTATTTTACCGCCAAATTCGCCTTTTTTCCGGTTACAACTAGATACCATAAGACACGCGATATTTGAATTATCCGCGCTCCAGGGAACGAGACTGACTTGACTAGCGGGGCGTCTAACTTGACTAGCACAGTTGGCGTCTTGCCGCCAATTTCGCCATTTCCGCCTGTCGCATGTATAGCCACGTTGACCGCGGTTTGTTCTCGCCAAAGTGAATTAGGTAATTATTTCAGCTATAGCTGTCAGTGTTTCTTTTCTGTCATAGTGTAGTGTGTAATCAATCAATATTCATCGCTCGCTGTCGATTATCCATTCACAACAGTGATACACGACCCTAGGTAAGTGAATGAATAAATATGAATTAACCTAACCTATCTCTTTCAGCAGTTAGGGATGGGCGATTCTTGAAAAAATAATCTATTAGAATAATCGATTGTTTTTTGAACCGATTCTTTATAATCGATTAATCGATGAAAAAAACATCGATGTCAACAAAATCGATGTTAATGAAAAAAAAAAACCAAGAGAAATTTAACATATTTTTCCAAATTTTGTAATTTTTTGAATAAAAAATTCAGTTGAATTGATTTTTGGGACACGAGAGAGTTTATTGAGAACTCGTTCAAGTCAACTTTGGTCATTATTAATTGTTTGAACGGTAGGATTACAATTCGCGTTTCCAAATTATTGGATAATGTGTGATTCCTAAATTCTTTCATGTGTATTAATCCGATGATAGAAGAGGATGTCGAAAAAATATCAAGATTTTCCGAATCTGCACTTGAGACAAAAAAGAAGACGCTTGGCCGCCATGCGTAATATTGGCAACAACAACTTGGAAGACGCAGAGAATTCGAACTCCAGCTTCAACGAAACGTCGGAGGATGGTGCTCGTTCTGACATCAGCGCAGCTGACAGTTCTATCAGTGATGAATTACAAATTCGTACCCCACCTGACTCTGAAGACGATTCAATACATTCTGAGCAACAGGACCGTTTCACTGACGATGAAGAAACGATGAGTTCTAATCAGGAAGATGACCACGATGAAATACAGGATGATGACGTTATTGTGGGAAATGTAGAAGAAGAGGAAGATAATTCTGAAGACGAATACCGAGATATTATAGTTGCACAAAATCCTGCAGATTTGAAAAAAGTTGCGTTAAAGAATGCCTTCTTGGCCGGAAATCTGAATCACAAGCAAGCAAATTTGCTATTGAAAACACTGCGAGAGTTACCGTTCGATATGACATTTTTACCTAAGGACGCAAGAACTCTACTGAATACTCCAACGGTTGTAGCAAGTAGATATGTTCAGCATATTGCGGGTGGGGAATATCTCCACATTGGGTTTAAACGTGAACTTGTAAAAAAATTAGAAAATCTTCCCGCCCACATGTTGCCAGAAACGGTAGAAATAGATTTTAGTACGGACGGTGGCAAGGCAGACAAGGGTGCAGATCAATTTTGGCCACACCAGTTTCGAATTTTTAATATACCTGATCAGAGACCGATGATAGCGGGAATATTTTTAGGCAGACGAAAACCATCTAATCCATTCGATTTTTATGAACAATTCATCCACGAAATTGTTGAAATACGTGATCAGGGCGGAGTATATATTAGGGGGCAACAACTCCCTTTGAATATACGATGTTTCATCGCAGATGCCCCAGCTCGTGCATTTGTCTTAAATCATTACGGTCATACATCGTCAAAGGCGTGTTCGAAGTGTAAGGTCGAAGGTCATCGTTGCACGGTACCAGGGTTTCAGGGAGCAATGATTTTTCCAGGGATTAGACACGCAGCGAGAACCGATGACGAGTACCGAAATCTTGTCGATGACGATCACCATAAAGGCAGATCTCCAATATCTGCACTGTTGGGTCTGGTTTCAAGAGTTCCATTTGAGTTGTTGCACTTGGTTTGGATAGGCAATGTGAAGAAAGTAGTATCTGCAAAGGTAGAAGGAAAGTTTGGTCACCAGAGGCTTAGTGGTAGACAACTGGATATTCTCGATTCAAGATTGAGATCACTCGCAACCTATTGTCCTTCGGAATTTAATCGCCGACCACGGGAAATCACTGCTTTTCACAACTACAAAGCTACCGAATTTCGACAGCTCCTTCTTTATACTGCTCCAGCCGTTTTTAAAAATGTTCTTCAAGAAGAGTATTATGATCACTTGATGATTCTCAACGGCGTCATGCGTCTTCTGATCTCCGAAGATACGCTTCAGGATATGTATCCGTTCTGCCAAGAAGCTCTTGAAAGTTACGTAACGTCCTGCGAAGTACTGTATGGGCAGCAATTTCTGTCGTATAATGTGCATGGTCTTTTGCATCTGGTTTCTGATGCCGAAAAACTGGGTGGTGCAGAAACGTTCAGTGCGTTTGATTATGAAAATAACATGCCGGCATTCAGTAAAAAAATTAGAAAACCTGGTCTCAAACTTCAACAATATTACAAACGAATATGCGAACTCAATGATTTGGCTGCAGCACCATATTTCAATGATCTTCAAATTCGTCTATCACAAACTCATGCTGAGGGGCCTCTTCCAGATCATATTTTTGAAGGAAATTGCCAACAGTTCCACAAATTAGAAGTTGGTAAACTCAATGTATTGGCTACGAAATTGCGTGACAGCTGCTGTATTCTTCAGAACTCTCAAATCTGCCTGATCAGAAACATAGTCAAAGTCGAAGAAACAATTTTTCTGATTGTTCAAATATTTAGAAGAGCCAGAGCAGTATACGATGTTGGGTTAACATCTGATTCTGTCGATATCTATCAGTGCTCCCGTTTGTCAGATATATTCGAAGCCGTGAATGTGAATCAAGTCAAAAACAAATGCTACAGAATGCCTGTGTGGAGTGGCATTGAAGGAGAAGAAGAAGAAATAGTCGAAAATGAGTGGACCTGTATTAGCTTATTGAAACCATTAGTTATACCTCATAATTATAATTAAAGATCAACGACACTCCATGAGTATGAACACACCATAAATTGAATGAGTAAGCCATATTCTGTTTTCCTATCATATAAATAATGTTTGATTACATTTGTGAAAGATTTCAAACAAATTAATGTTAAATAATCGATTTTTGAATGAACCAATCGTGAATCTCTTCTCTTAGGTTTAACACTACGCAGTTCTGTTCAATATCGTTGTCTTGCGTATCCGAATCTTGGAATTCGTTTTATGCTATTGACTGTTGCTGTGTTGAATACAGGAAACGGATTGATACGGTATTTCAGTCAGGTCAACGGACCAAATTAGTTTTCAACTATGGAAAATATTTATATTTCAGGGCTTTTGATTTGTTTCCCCGAATGTTTTTGAATTATACTAGAATGTTTTTTTATGATTGAATTGAAATACCAAAAATATTCGAGTATTAACAATATTCAGTCCGTTCATATTTCGTGGGACTTGAAAAATGATCGACCGTAAACATTTCGTTCCACTCTCACTTGTTAATTTTCATAAACAGAAAAATCAAATGTGTAACGCCCTACCGTTATATTTCAGCACGATGCCACCTGGATCAGCAGATACAAATCAACGATCAAAGAGTAAAAAATCTAGGGTGAAACTGACTAGTAGTGGCAGGGCGAGCATAACTCCGAAGCACTTGGTGACAACATCTGAGGAGGAAGTCCGTTGCAAAAAAAAGAGTAAACGTATCATGACGGTTGCGCAACAGAAAGAGAGATTGCGAAATATCCTTAAACTAAAAGCTGATGCAAGAAAAGGGGAATCCATAAAAACAAAAAGCAAGGAGAATGTGAGTCCAAATCCAATATCAGTGAAATCGATAAAGATTCCGTTGAAGGGTAAATCACATTCAGCCGATAACACAAAGACTAAGGACAGTGGGTCTGCGTCACAGAAAGCTTCTTCAAACGGGATGAAGTCTTCTTCTAGCACCGTGACTTCAAGCCACTCGTGAGTATTTGAAAAAACAACAGTATTAATACTTTCATACTTTATATTCGTAAGAAGGAATTGTATAAATATGTACAAAATTCTTATCATTTCCAAAATATGAATTCATTTCCAGAGGTAATCCATCAACCTTCAGATTAAACGATTCTCTTCAACATACCCCACAAGTATCTCAACTTCAGACGACTGAAGAGGATGTCGAACCTTCCTTGCGATTTTCTATTCACGAAAATGATGAGGATATGAACAATTCTTTGGTGGCTATACCTGAAACTATGAGCCTACTAACGTCAAACGACACTGCAGAAACCTGCACAAGGTCTCACTTTTCTGATCACGGAGAACTTGCATCGGCAGGACTAAGCCAAAGCACGCCAAAACAGATAAAAACAAGGCACATGAAAACAAAAAGCAATGAAAATATGAGTCCAAATCTAATCTCAGTTAAATCGATACAAATGCCACTGAAGGGTACTAAGTCACATTTAGCCGATAAGGCAAAGACTAACGACAGTGGGTCCGCGTCACAGAAAGCGTCTTCAAACGGGATGAAGTCTTCTAGCACCTTGACTTCAAGCCACCCGTGAGTATTTGAAGAAACAACAGTATTAATATTTTCATACTTCAGATTCGTAAGAAGGGATTGTATAAATATTTTATGTAGAAAATTTATATTTTATGTACATATTTATGTACAAAATTCTTATCATTTCCAAAATATGAATTCATTTCCAGAAGTAATCCATCAACCTCCAGATTGAACGTTTCTCTCCAACATACCCCACAACTATCTCAACGTCAGACGACTGAAGAGGATGTCGAACCTTCCTTGCGATTTTCTATTGACGAAAATTATGAGGATATGAACAATTCTTCGGTGGCGATACCTAAAAGCATGAGCCTACCAACGTCCAACGATACTGCAGAAACCTGCACAGGGTCTCACGTTTTTGATTACAGAGAACTTGCATCGGCAGGACTAAGCCGAAGCATGCCAAAACAAGGGCAGGATCGACCGCCAGCGTTACTATTGTAAGTGCCACATCAATTATTATCCTCGCAAAATATTTAATTTTATCCACTGAATTTCAATCTCGTTATCAAATAAATTTTAATTGAATTTTCACCAAACTTATTACAAATGTTCAGGAACCTCGAAAAGCTTATGACCCATATGGTCGAACAAAATGCCGAAATAATTCAGCAAAACGAGGAATTGAAGAGGCAAAATGAGACAATAAAAGAACTGATCACTGAAGATCTGCTTCAAAGAAATGTAGGCGAAGCAAAATTATCGGAAACTTTGTTCCAACCGCTCCAAGGATTCCCACTGGAAACCGTAGAACAGTTCGATAATCTTAATACGAATTACAAACTTCGTAAGAACCTGGTAAGAATATGCATAACTATATGTTTATATTCTGTACATGTTATTAAACAGAGCTATTGAATTTTTGAGTTATGAGCATCATGAGGGCGAGTGGTTAGATTGACAGCAAATTTGTTTCAGTATAATCATTTGAAGACCAGAGGTGCGACGAAGCTCAGAGAATTCATGCACAAGTCATTGGGAGCAACTATGACTGACAAGTTAGTGTCGCAGTTCAAGTGGTTGGGGGACGCCAAGAGTCCAAAGTTGGGAAACACGAGAGTTGCTAATGTTTTATATGGTATGCTTATTCCTGATGATAACTGATTCATCTACTTTGCGTAGTGATGCTATTGAACATTCTGATCCTCCCTCCCCATCTGATGCTTTTTGAAGTCTTTCATAATTATTTCATTCGCTGCCTCCCCCTGGACTTGATATGGAAGGCTCCCATATGCTTGATAATACGTCACAACTCCTTTTAGCAACTCAGAAGAGGAGTGACGTTTTTGAAGCTATCGTATAATGTATAAATTTTAACACAAGATATTTATGCTATATGAAACACAAGCCCCTTCTTTCATTTCAGTGGCTGCCAAAGACTGCCCATACTTCATTGGCCCTGGAAACAAAAACGAATTCAAAAATGAAATGTTAGACGTTTTACGGTGTACGAAACAAAGATACCGCAATTTCCTAAAAAAAACCAATACAGTGAAAGAGAAAAAAAACAATCAACGAGAAGAAAACGAAAACGAAGACGAAAACGAAGACGTTGACGATGGTGTGGGACAGGATCATTATCTTGATAACCTCAGCGCTGATGAAATAGCCAAGGAATTAGAAGATCTTGAAAATTTGGAAGATTCGGAGAGCGAGGAATTTGGTGACATTGAATTCGGCGATGACGAAGAAGACGAATAGTTTCGTTGTAGCCAAAATTCGTAATTGATGGTAAAATACGAATCGATGGATGTGGGTCATTCCATGCCAAATCGACCTGGGTTTGACCCTTGACCTCTCGGATTTGGTCCACGATTTTTGTATATGATTGTTCTCACTTTAAAAGGGACTCAGTTTTTTTTTTTTTCGCCACGAGACGTATTGTCTACAATTTTTGAAAATGTTCATATTGATCGACATAATTTAAAAATCTGAAAAAATTCTGAAGAATCGTCTGTCAGATATCAACATTTTTGAGCCTAAAGCCGATGTGGGGACATTTTTCCTTCTCAGTGTTTTCAAGCTTTTCCTGTTTATTTATTTTTTTTTTTCAATAGGATCGGGAGTTATTTCACTATAAATGGTTGCTGAAATATTTTTCTATATCACTGATTGATTTCGATTTTTTTTTTAATTGCAGATTTTCCGAAGATTTTATTTTATTTATTCATTATTATTTTTTTTTAATCCGAGATTAAAAAAATTAATCTGAATCAATCAGTTTGACATAGGAAAATATTTCAGCAACCATTTATAGTGAAATAACTCCCGATCCTATTGAAAAAATGAATAAATAAACAGGAAAAGCTTGCAAACAGTGAGAAGGAAAAATGTCCCCACTTCGGCACGAGGCTCAAAGATGTTGATATTTGACAGACGATTTTTCAGAATTTTTTCAGATTTTTAAATTATGTAGATCAATATGACCATTTTCAAAAATTGTGGACAATACGTCTCGTGGCGAAAAAAAAACTGAGTCCCTTTCAAAGTGAGAACAATCATATAAAAAATCGTGGACCAAATCCGAGAGGTCAAGGGTCAAACCCAGGTCGATTTGGCATGGAATGACCCATGTATAATACTGCATCTAGTTGAGAGCCTGATAATTTTTATAATATTTTTAGTTACCTGTTGGACTTGAAGAAGTATTAGTCATTCGTCGAAAGCTTTATATTAATAGATATTGTTATATCAGTCGTAGTCTTCAGGAATAATTCTTTAATCTGTGATTGTTAATATATATGCATACATATATACAAAGAAAAGTTTATTATTATTAATTTC
>JAFFZH010015331.1:21683-38637 GCA_018420115.1 Euura saliciscinereae | reverse complement strand
GTCGTTCTTGTCCTACTCTGCAATATATTTTTCAAGGGCTTTGGATTTTCAAACAATTTTGTACCGAAGTAGAGCCTGCAACTCACTGCCACGTCTTAGACGGTTGTTTCGCCGTTGCAAATGGTCAGCTGAAGCGAGCAGCCTCGTTATTTTCATGTCAGCGTCGTAAAACAAAGGGTGAAATAGACGTCGTCCCGATATATGTAGCTTGTACCCTACTTCGTGCCACTCACGTTACGTGCAAACAGCGTTATTTTTCTCCTTCGGACTATATTATGCATGTATACGTAGACGTGGTCGCGCAACCACCCTAACCTTCTAACTTATTCGTTTCCCGGTTCACTTTCCTCTCACGTCTCTCTCGCTAATTCAGTCCCAGCTCTCTTCCGACCCTCGGTATTCTTCCGGTTTAAATTTTACGAGGAAGTTCGGTGAGAAACCGCAGCCCCACCCTAGGCTGTATTCCTACATTCGAACCCGCCAATACACGTATGTACAAACGTAGACGTACGCCTGTGAACATAAACGCCTGGTGTTTTTGAAGAGATATCAGAACCGTTACACTATCAGTAAAAAAAAAAGTAAAAATGTACCTGGGTATCGGGGATAACGGCTATTTCGAAGCCACTATGTATGCAAAGGTTTCCCTCTATTCGTAGCCCTCGTCGACTGTGTACGGGGTTGGTCGTTACCAGATATTGCTCATGGTCTAATAAGAAAAAGCATTAACCGGGCGGGTAAACTCGTAACCAGGAAATTCCTTCGGCTACCGTAAGCCGTACCGCCGTAAAGATATTCGCTTGTCTTCATCCACTAGATAACAATAACTACCTTAGAAACTGAGACCATGTGAATTGGATTGTTACAAGCAGGTATAGCTATCTCAAAGTCTTAACCCAAAAGCCCACAAGACTGGGGACCTAGTTTCCCGAACAATTCATTGGCCTATTCAGAAACTCTACCCTTCCGTGACCTTATGAAAACCCTTCCAATCCCTACTTCGTGGGCTCTGATCAAGGTGCATCAGAGAAGGATGAGACCCACGTGAAAATGAGGTATTCCCACCAGGGGGATGATTCTGGTGATGAGTAGGATAACTTGATGAAATTCTCCTCGATATAGCATTCAAATTGATGTAACTTCATGATGAAGGTTGGCACTGATTGGGTCAAGATTACAAATTTGAGCCTAGACTTCCAGCTTCAATTTCCGATGTTAACACCCTTCCTAGCATGTCTAGTTCCGAAAATACAATCGCATTCACACATCATGGATGCGCAGCTGAACTACTGTGCGCTGCAGTGCAGATGGCGCGACTGTACTTCGTGCTGCGCACGCGACCACTGCGCACGCAACAAGAATTAAAAGACATTTTGAAAATAGCGCTGTGGTCACTGCGGAGTTACAGGAATGAGGATTGCTGCTACGCAGGCCAGCTGCTGTATTCCAAATATCGAGAATGGCAAAAGCCAATGGGTTTTATGTTCTGCATCACAATGAATGAAAATGGTAAAGCATTCGGACGGAAAGAATGTTTAAGCTTGTTCTGTTCCTCATTTCCAACAAGTTTGACAATGCTTTGGGTCCGACTGCTCTACCATGTTTTTGCGGTCGGATAAAATAAGTCGATGCCAAGTGTCTCGATTTTACGTGCTAATAGTAGGACTTGATATCGTGTTGATGTTCGATATTTGACGATAAGTTATCGACGATTCAAGTACCGAGTGCGCAATTAGTTGATGTTGATGGTTTGGGAACTTTTCTTTTTTTTTGGTATTATCTTGTATTTTGTAAGTTAGTTGAAAGGAGCATTTGTGAAATTTTGGAAAACCGGAGGGCATAGCAATCGGTGACAACAATGAGGATTGGTCGGGTTGGTGAGGTCTAGTATTTGATTAACCCTAGTCACCCTGTCCCCAGCTAACTTTGAAACATTGTCACATTGATTCTGTTCACAATTTGACTACGGGAAAATTCCTGGAGGTACTTCATTTTGAGATTTTGACTTTGTTTCTCGGCTTCCAAAGCCAGACTAACGCTTTGCTTGCAACGGCTACTGAGCCAACGTATAGTAAACACTTCAAACTCCTAATAACACATGGCGCCACAGGTTCAGATTCGAGCATCTTCTATGCGAAATATTGCGGAGAAATTGAAGTTGGGGTCATCTGGACCCCGAGTAAGTGACTAGGGTTAATTTCATTGATTGGTAGGTACTTTTCAGTAAGAAATATTAATCATCGAAGTAGGAGGTAACATGTAGTTTCTCGTAGAAGGTGTGTAAATGCACAGTTTATGGTGGACTCCATGAGTTATTGGAAACAATAGAAGAAAAATTGGTGGAAAGGTTGAGGATTTCATGGTCGATGTCCGTTCTGTTGTTCAACGTGTGTTGACACGCAACAATAACTGACGAATAACTCATTCGAATCGAATGATGTATCCTATCCTATCGAATGTGATCATATCAATGACCAGACCGATCTACTTTGGTATGTTACAGAAAGTGCTACGCAGTTGGCACGATACCGGAGGTGGTAAGATCAAAAGTGTGTTAAGTGGTGTTGAGTTTGAATGCGGTGGACGGGGCAGACGGGCAACGGGCGGTTAGCAGCGAGGAGCCCGAGGCAACAAGCACCTAGCCGCGGCGACGCGAAGGTCTTCCACGGTGGGGCCAGAGGACTTGATTCGTTATGGCACCATGATATTGACGCAAAAGTTATCTGCGCGCACCTCCTGCAGCAAGCTCAGGTGAGTCTTAGGTTTTCTCCATTCATCATCCGTTTCCAGATGCGCGGCGGGTTGAATGTTGAAGAATGTCATCATACCGTTTCGCGAATCGGGTATAATCGGCTAATCTCCGCTTGCGGTATGTCGGTGCAGTCAAACTAATAGTTACACCGGCGTTTTACACAAAAGGTTGACAATGAGGGAGGTATTCTCGTAAGCCGAAACCCACTACGTTGGCTTGTTGTGATACTATACAGATACACAACCACTCGTTGAGAAGCACCAGTTGTTTGCTCGCGTGACATACTGCCGCTCATTTCGTCGCGGCACAACCACGTAAACATTTTGGAATGGCGAGTTCCCTTTATGACCGAACTCGATGGTTTTATGGGGGGTCTCGTGTGTACACAGAGCCGAATTCCTTAACAGTAATTGCCAATTCCGTGATGACAATGTAAACTGCATCTTCTATACCCTAACCTAGACATGTATTCCGGAGATTTAGGTGAACATCGCATACAAGTTGAACTCTGTTACGGAAAGCAGAACTCGATAAAGGTCGGATCTCGGGCCTGGTGGTTTCAGCCGCTCACGGTTCCGTTACGTTGGATCGATCCAAGGGGTTTAGGCAAGGGTTCAAGCGTAGGAACCTGAAGGGATTTTCTCAAAAGCAAACTCTGTTGTACCTTGTAACTGAAATAATGCGTGAACAGGTACATTCATCCGTGAATTTATCCAAGTTATATATTTGCTAAACCATTTTGTAGAACTCGGAGTTTGTTTAAACCTTCATATTTGTCCAAATGCATGAAAGTATGGACACAATATATGTTTCCATTCTTCTTTCTCACAATTCTACCATTCGACCTATGAAGAGTGCTGAAGAGTACTTTTTTGTCAATTTATTACAACCTAATTTCGTTTTAGAAAGGAGTAGGTAGTTCTGTGTGCTTTTGGAAAATCCGAGCTATCAGAAGAGCACTTTTTTTCGTAGATTCAATAGTAGGAGAAATACTATTTTCTTTAGATATTCGTTACAATTCAATAATTTAAAAAGTACTTTTTGTCCATTTACAGCAGTCTTATTTGGAATAAAGTACTTCTCTGTGATTCCGTATACTCAAAGCTTCCAGAAAAGTAATTTCCTCTGCACATTTAATACTTGGAATTGTATGATTAGTACTTTTCGGGTAATCGTCATGCACAATTAAATATTTGAAAAAGTACTTTTCGTCCTATACAGCAGTCTGGTTTGAATTGTAGGAAAAGTACTTTTTGCGCATTTATAATGATCGAATTTTTGGGAAGGTACTTTTCTGGGCCATTCCAAGTATGAGAAAAACAACTTTAAAAAGGTTTAAAAAAAAGTACTTTCTTGTATCTTCGTACAACAGAAATTTGAATTCCTAGAAGATGCGTCATTCATTTATTTGTCTAAATCAAATACGTTGATGGAAGTGATTTCATTTTTTTTTTTCAAATTTAATCACTTAACTAAAGTTTCGAATCAAGTATTCTGCTGTTTGTTCAAATTGAGACATAAAAAATGTTTAGAAAGGAAAGCACTTTCTCAAAATATTTCAATTTGTTAATTTGTAAACCGCGTTTCTCATCCCACCTGTTTATATAATTCTTCTTTTGTTCGTTTTTACTCGCTGCGAGTGAGTTTGAAATAAATCTTAATGGAACGTAATTGAAGAATTTCTGTTTTCACATTTGAATAAATATGGAATACTTCCTCGCAGGAAGAGAGAGAGTCTGATTTAATCAGATACTTTAGATATCTGTCTTCGTGAAGACTGAATAGTAACTTTTCGTCCCCTGGTGGGCAGCGGGGTATAACTTACCGAAGAGTGAGATTCGAGGGAAAATTTTACAGGCATAAAAACGGAAGAATCCCAGCTGGGTTTCACGGCTTCCATTACAACGTAATGAAAGATATTCCAATATCTCACGATCGGAACTGGTCTTTTTACTACGAAAAATAAAAAAAACCAAGACCCGATGAGATCGCTTATTAATATTCTTTGCAGACTTCAATATAACAGATTATTATTCCAACACGATTCCCTGCTCATCGAAACGGGAAACTGTGTTACACATTTTATTGACATCCGGAACTGTTGATAAGAATAATAATTGTACAGCGAAACTTGGACTGGATTCAATTTTCTACAGAATGGAGAAAAGTAAACACTGGTGGCCAATGTGAAGACATTGTTAGGCAATGTCCGAACATTGGCCACCAGAGTTTACTTTTCTCCGTGTATAGACCGTGTGATAAATGTTTGTAAAAATGTCAGACGAGACTGAGAAGTGTTAAAAAATCACGACTTTCCAAACATTTCCGGAGAATCAACTCTGTGACAAAGAGGTTTGAGGGATTCTACAGTCAATCCGAGTTTGGCGAGAAACGGTCCGTGTGAGGATCAGGAAAGATATTGAGGGTAAAGTTTCCACCTAGACTAAGGGATGACGCTGCCAAGGGATGGGATGGCTGAGTGATATCTGCAGAGCAGCATCGCCTCGCGGACAAACAGCAATCCGTGTGGATAAATATTTGCTTCGATCATTCCTCGTGAATGTTACACATACTATACGTTTATCTATCGACTCTATGGTGTATGTGCTATTCGTCGAAAAACCTCTCGTCTCAGAGATTTGAGTCTTAGAGATTTGCGATTTGAGAATGTGAATCCAAAAGTCAATATGCGTCTCTATACAAATTTTGTACAATATCAACATTTATCAAACTTTAATCAATCGGAAACTTTTTCGATTCGTTATTCAACAATATTCTGATGAGAATGTGGAAACTCTACAGGGTGAAACGAAGATTCGCTGATTTTTTTATAGTAGAGATTGATTGTGATCGATAAAGCTTGTGGAAAAATCCTTCTTTCAATTACTGAACAAGAAATACTTGGCATAAAAACTCGAACTTTCTGTGCCGATGGTTCAGATTTCCGAAGTTCCAGATGAAAGCTGTGCACGACTTGAACTGAATCAATTTAATCGTTCTCGGAATATTCTGTGTCCAAAAAGTTCAGAGAATTATTATTTTTTTGAAAATCACATCCTTTGAAAGTGGAAAGATACATCATATCCTATTAGGTTAGCTCGTCAACGAAAATTCAATTATCCTGAACTTCAACCCTCGTTAAGACCCTTGAAGGGATAACGTACCTTTAGAGGCTCGACAACGCGCCATTTCATGGAATTAATTTGTGAACGGCAACGTTTGAACCATTGGCACAAGAATTGCAGGAAAAATTTTAGGTCCAGAATTTTGAGTTTGACATTAGATTAGGTTGAGTCCTTTCCAAATTATTTGAATAACAAAATTTTAAAAAATATATATGATAAAAATGATGATATCGTGAGAACTGATCGACTGATTTGAATGAAATTTTTTACCACGTGGTTTTTTACGTCGCTGATCATGAAGCTGAAGTCAGTTTCGCAATATTTCAAATTTTCCTATTCAATATGCTGCAATAAAACTAAAGAAATTCTTAACCTTATGAAGATTGATACTCGAAGGTTTTTTGGGTCACTTATCAAGCATCTGAACTCAGATTCGCTAAATATAAAGTGGCGAATCCAATTTGCTGGAAAAAGAAGACAAACCCATCAACTTAAAAAATCCATAAAAAATTTCTGTTCCCAGCTTTTTTCTCACATATATTTTTGCGGAATATTCACAGTAGCATAGAGTCTTTCAGCGGTAGTTTTATAAAGACGTTCGTGGTGTAACTTTCCATTACTTTATACTACACAGTAATTACGCAAATTGCACACTTTTAATAAAACTACCCATCGCGTGATGGATGCGATGTCGTTTTTAACTGATGAGAATTTTCGCCTGCCTGTAGCGTAGGAATAAAATATAAAATACACCGGAATTTCACCCCTCGGAATGAATTCATTCGTTACAGTCTTGAAAGAAAATTTCAAACTTTGGAACCGGGTTCCAATTCCACACTGGAGAATTTTTTCAATCGTCATGTAATATTTTTCACCGTGTAAAAAGTAAATGAATGTCTGTGGATTATAATAATTACAATAATTAATAATAATTACCTTCAAACTTTTGAAGCAGGTAAAAAATGAATAAATTCTGTCTCATTGTCGGTATAATTTTCCAAAATGGTCTCTGTAGCAGTTGAAGTAACGGGATGGGGGTAAGGAATTAAGGTGGTTATAATTAATACACCAAAGTGGAAATGCAATATGGCTTGATTATTCTCGGGCTCTAACAAAACTGTCAAACTCGAGTTGATCGTTTAAACTTATTGTTAGCTTTTCCCCCGAGTGCAACAAGAACTAAACTCGACTTAATCTTGAAGCTCAGGGGATGGAGAACGGCTTTACAAACTTTATACCGTCGTTCCGTAATTAATTTTCAAAGCATGTGATAATTCAAATAGACCTGCAGTTCACTCGTGAAGTCCTACATACGATATGTAATCATTTCGAAAAAGAACGCAGAAATAGTACCGTAAAGATGCAATGCGACAATCCCTGGTGTGGATGTGTACAATAAACTTGGTTAAGTATCTCGGGGTGAAAAAGTTATCCACCATTTTTTTTTCTTTTTCTTCAATTTTCGTTCTTTTTGTTGACTTGAAAAGTTAAGAAAACCTTAATGGAGGTAGTTACTAATACTCTCCGAGCTTCATCAATATGCAAATCACGGTACCGCCTGTACAGAAGCGGTACGTAGCGTACCAGCTACTGCAAAAGTAAAGTCTGCAGGGTAAACTTTTGCGAACGAGATTTTGTCGTTGTCACTTAGTGGCAACAATATTTTTTTACAACCTTCGTTTTCACGTTTCACTTAAGAATACGAGAAAAGCTGCGTTATCGCGTCATTGTTGATCAATTAATTAATTATTGCTTCAAACCCCCGTCTAATTTATCCGAATTAATTGAAACAATAGAATACGACTCGTAAATTCGCCAATTTGTAATTTCAACGTGAATAGTGTCTGAAACTGGGGCGTTTACCCACCTTTTCCCCTTGCGCATGCGTACTGTGATGCGTGGAGGCGCTGCGCACTGGTTTCGTGTGTCCCGTCTCACTCGATGTATAACCTCAAAGTTTCTCAGCGTGCATGGCTTCGCGGTGGGGATTTGGACGACGAAGAATGTTCAGTATGCAAAGTATGACCGTAATTGTGGCCAAGGAATGAAATTTCAACCTCTCGATTCTTTCTTCCAACTCTCAAATATTCATGGATCCAGAATTGACCACGGGGTATTTAGGAATTTTTTGAGAATTTTTGTAAAGTTGAAAACTGGCGTTTTGTTCGTTCAAAATGTTTAAAGTGCTGAAAAGAATGAAAAAAAAATCGAGATGGAGAATGAGATTTTTGAGGATTTTTGGGGATTTAAAAAAAAAATGCAACTTTGAGGGTTGGCGGAAAAAATCTGAAAAAATTCAGAAGCACTTTTTTGTATATGGAAAATACCATAAAAAATTGTGAAGCGAATCAAAAATGGCGGGGGAAAATCATTGGTCGATTTGACATAGAATGCCCCATACGCTAACAGAGAATCGCATTATCCACCGTACCAATTAAATGTTACATTTGATGAGCTTTCCCGGTTGTCGTATCCGGTTAGAATACATCCACGAGTTATTAATGACTCAACGGTAGGTATATTCGATTCCCTCGAGTTTCATTTTCAAACAATTTCAATGAACACATATTTGCTTATTACCACACATGTATTGCGGACGGATTTAAGCTTCTACGTTCGTATCGCATGCGGTTCAATTCAATCCGATTGAATTCACTCAGCGAGTCAATAAATCTCTCCTTCACTCCCTTACAAAAAACAAAAATGTAAATAAAAATGTTTACAATTCTCGGTTTAAAAACCATTATCATATCCGTTTGCGTTTTATCCCACGCATGAACGTGGCGAGTGCTACAAAAGTCTCCGATTATTACACCAGGCAATTCAGCCAGCGTTCTTTATGCGAGAATCACGCGGTGCTGAATGAGAGAGACGGAGTCGGATGTGAGGGCGGTGGATTAAGCCGAGATAAAGAGCATAAAACACAAAAAACATAAAAATGAGCTTGAACCGTTGGAGGGGGGGATATATGGTTTGCGAGAGAGGTCACGTGTCATGTGTTGACGTTCTAACATTCGCGTAGGAATTTTCTGACCGACTGAGTGCGCAGGCGCAGCGTGGAGCTTGAGTTTCGTACCGCGACCCCAAAACGGCGTTCAGCTCATCCAATATATCCTTGTCCACGTTCCTCCTGCGGGTTCATCCAGATGAGATTTATGCCAGGGACGACACGGGCACCGAAGCATCGCATCGCCCCTCGTTGTAGACTTAAAAATTTTAATCACGAGATTAAACTCGCAACAAACCCTCCGGAAACTCTGGGCGGGAAATGACCTTAGGTCTACCACCTCCTCTGCCTACGATATGACCGAAAACTTTCATAACTATATACCGAGGAACAAACTAATTCAGGTTCGCAGGGTCCCTTGAGTTTGGTATGTGTGTTGCGAGGGTGGTATGACATGGGAATGAGGGTCTTTTGGGACAAACAATTTTCACCGTAGGTTATGAGGAGTCACGCCTCTTTTTCACATAAATTTAATGAAAGGTTTAGTGATTTTTTAGGCACGATCATTGAAAACGGAGTGCCTTATACATTCGCCATCGCTAAAAACGTCGGATCGAGTAAAAATTCTAAAATCACGTAGGGAGCACGTTTTGGCACCTGGGTAGTCGTTTTCGAGCATTTTCAAGAGTGGTGTATGTGACCCCCCCCCATTTCTTGTGAACACGGTTTCAGCCAAACCGATTTTGACGAAATTTGCACTGGATACTGTTTTCAGCCTGCAGATGTGCAATTTTGTTTGTGTACTCGATCCGACTTCCGGTTCAGAAATTGCGATTGCTAACTTTGTCAATATTGAAGATACAACAGCGAGCTTTGGAATACAGTCTTCGGATCACGAATCAAAATTTTGGGAATTTTTGAGGATTTTTCCGGCACCTGTGTCTCGGTGACAAATCGTTGAAGTTGCTTGTAAACACGAGCTTAGCCAAACCGCTGAACCGATTTTGACGAAATTTGCACTGGATACTGTTTTCAGCCTGCAGATGTGCAATTTTGTTTGTGTACTCGATCCGACTTCCGGTTCAGAAATTGCGAGTGCTAACTTTGTCAATTTTGAAGATACAATAGCGAGCTTTGGAATTCAGCCTTCTAATCACGAATCAAAATTTTGCTTTGCTTTTAAGGTCAAAAAACGTGCTTTTGAGGTGGATCCAGCGAAGTTAATCAGGAATAAAAAAATTTATTCGGAAAGTTGATAGATTTTCGCATGAAAAACGTATTTTTCCACATTTATATTGTGACGCTGAAGATACGATGAAAATTCGCCTGAAAATTGCTTTCCGAAAAATTGGATTTCGCATTTTCTCCCCCTCCTTTTATTTATCCTCGCCTTTAATAATCCCATAACTCGATATCACTCGGTAATTAACGTTCGCGGTACCGAATTGTTCCTCTCCTCGATAGCGTAGTCATCGAGTTCACGTGTGCACAACGAATATAACGTGGGCGACGGATAAACTCGAGTTACGAATAGGAATCACCCTTTAATTTCCGATAATTGAACAAAAGAGAATTCTATTTAAAAAAGAAGGAGAATTAACAGCATTCGAAAACCGCAAGGTTCGAAGTGTAATCCAATGAAATTATTCCACTTGAAAGTGAACTCTGAATTTTTTGAACTCTGGAAAAGAAAATTGATAACTTTCTCCATTTTTAATTTTGTATGAAGATCGAGGATTACTTCGGTCAGTGACACAGATTGAAAATATAGTGGTTGTAATAAAAATGAAGAAATTTTTCTCAACAACTTTCAGGTTTAAGTACTAGCTTTTAGAGACTTTGACAAAATGGCGGACTGTGAGATATACATTCAAGCGACTCTCTAAAGTTATTCTACGTCATCCACCATCAAGTATAAACCTTCGTCAATAAAACGGGGTTGGTTGGTTGCTTAGGACGCTTTCTACAATGTAAACGTTATACTGTACACCGATGTAATATCCGGTGGAGTGATTTTAAGGTGAAATGAAAGTCACGTGACCTCGATATGATTTACACTTGGAATTTTCAAACGCTATTTTCTCAGCGAAAACACATTCGACTGATGTGAAATTGATATCAGTGACGTAGAAAAACTGAATGAAGCGCCTGCCAATCCTGGATTTTCGAAAATCGAGACGTAATAACAGTTTTTTAACAATATTGTTTCGTAATCCAAGGAGGTGCTGCCTCTCTCCACGAGGGGCAGCACCTCCTTGGGTTACAGAACAATATTGTTACACAAAATTCTGATTATGTCTTTCGATATTCGAAAATCCACGATTGGCAGGCCCTTCATTCAGTTTTTCTACGTCACTGATATCAATTTCACATCAATCGAATGTGTTTTGGCTGAGAAAATAGCGTTTGAAAATTCCAAGTGTAAACCATATCGAGGTCACGTGACTTTCATTTCACCTTAAGGATGCCCTGACTCAAGTTTTCCGAAACGATGACGAAACATAGACAAAAAAAAATCGTTATTTCTCATCGTGTCTGACCATATGACTCAGAATATTGTTATCAAAGTGAAAGAATGATTATATATCCACTCAGAAACAACGACTTTTTCTGGAATAACTAAGTTTATGTACACGAGGATTCCAGAAGTTCGAGTGAATTGATAATCGAACCAATGAATGAACACGATAGATCTATCAAACGAACGTTCTACTTCTATGAATAGTCCACATCCAAAGTCGTATTATATCTATTAATGGATTTAAAGGTTGGGATTGACAGTCGTACCGAACTTCGCAACGAGTTCTAAAGAGATCGTAGAAATTGAAAGTTGAAGTAGAATAAGGATTGAATTGATGGAATCCCCATTCCAGGATTCAAATTTGTTTTATTTTCATCTGTAGTTTAGTAGTTTAGTAGATATGAATGTGTGAAGATCAATCGGCGGATCGTTTATTACTGGGTGTAATACACTGATCCAGTAAATTTACTATTGGAAACTCCGTGTCTGTGCCACTACACGAACACCTAGAATTTTTAAAAGTCACTGACGAAAAATCTATAAACTATTCAAATTCGCCCATATCGATTTTTACTTTTCTGACAGTAACTCAGTGGTCGCAGTTCTTCTTAAAGTATTGAAGGCTTTCAATCTGGGATCAACAACTGAGTTCATTCACTAGTACGCGTTCCACCACAGGTCATAAAACCATGTCTGATGTGCAAATCATATGTCATGATTCACATATTGAAAAGTAGCGTTGCGATTTTGCAGATCAAGTTTCATTGAGTTAATTGAAAGAAAAATCCACCCTTGCGGTTCAGTCTCGGTTCATCTAGATTCCACACCTCATCTCGGATCGTTCTTATCTGTAGTTGGAGCAAGATGCAAGGAGTACCCGAGTACGACTGAAAGTTGTCTGGCAAAGGAAGAGGGAAAACACGTTTAGATGATGAAGAGAAGATGTAACTGTTCACGGAACAGGGTTGTACACAGGTTTCCTACGTCCTAGGCACTTCCTTGATTAATAACAAGATTTCGTCACGTTCGTGTGCACGGCCCCCCTTACCTGGTCCACACTAACGTAATTAATTGGAACCCGCAAGACTACATCTTGTAACTTTGAATGAACTTCCAAAGACGACGACGACGACCACCACGTCGTATTTTCACCAACTAATCTCCTAATTTCTCAACAACATTTCGTGTTTCATCTCATTCGATGATCATTTCATTCATTTACTCTCCTTTTATCTCTATTTCCTTCTTTTTTTTTGAGACTCGAGTTCTGACACCACATTCAGATTCAGTGACCCCGAAGTCCTCCAGGATATCCGGGTTTCGGCACACGAAGATCGAACGGTTGGAAACGCTTCCTTTTCAAGATCCCATATCATCACCGCGCCTGAGATGTGAATGCATCAAAGGGCGGAAACGGTGCGTGAAAAAAAAACGGAAAAATTGATGCTTTTTATCAGGATGACATGAGCCAAAGAGTTACCAAAGTTTGGTCGACACTTTACATCAAGTTTTGTGGAAAGTTTCTATCCGTGAAAAACTGCGGCATCAAAGTTACGTGTAAGAAAGTCATTCAGTCGAGCCGAAAGGTGTTTTTTCTTAGAGATTTAATCCAATTCAAATATTTAAACGTGATGTTACACCAGATTGGTGGAATTGTCATGCACCCCGTTTTCAAATAATATCAGTATCCCATTTAGCAATTCAATCAGCATTCTCTCGATATTTCCAAGTCAAAATATACTCGACTTATGTAAAATATCAGAAACAACCGAGACCTGTGAGATCCTGAATGCGGAATAACATTGGGACCGTTAAAAAGGGCTTTAAAAAAAGAGATACAACAAAAATTGGAGTCTTTCTTTCACAAAAAATAGGCAGGATCAAAATTTAACGATCTAAATATCCTGAAATCCTGGAACCTCGCCCCACATATACTTTTGAGCGTATATATTGACACCTTTCGAACACCACTGTGACCAGGATACGGACGCTTCTTCTATTATGTCAGATGTCTTCTGCCTGGTCCACTTCTTTGTTCGTTTGTTTTTGTTGAGCGTTGTCAGTCAGGACAAGGCGCTTTTATCTTCTGGAGAACTTATTAGGATCCTTTTCATTTTTGATATTGGTTAGGGCAGATACCTATACAATAGGATTACGATAGGAATTAGATACCTATATAATATTTCCAAGTGGAGTTAATATCCGGTTGAAGTAATAAAGGTCCTTCGTTATGGGACGGGTTTCGAGAGAAAAATTTATAAAGCGAAGTAAGTACTCGGTGGATGTACTTGACTCATGTATTTCAGAAGATTTCCATCATTTTTTCTTCTTCTTTAAATTCTTTATGTTTAACCCTACCAAATTTTAATTACACTTGAAGATTAATTGTGAAATTCGATCCTACAGCTGTATAGAATGTCAAACGAACAAAGAAATCCTCGAATATATGTAGCCGTGTGGGCTGTTTTATGAAAAATTAGTTCCACCTCCCCAGCAGGTTACGTCTGCTGCGGTTTTGTTGCGATGAAAAGGGTTCAAAGACGGACCATTGTTTGGGAATAGAATTGGGGAAGCTTAGCTTTTCGAGTCTGAAGAAACGTAGAAGAAATATGAAGAAGAGAAGAGCAACGGCAAAAAAAAAATCGAATACATATCTCCGAACAGTTTTTGGCTTTTTCAAATCAGACGAGAAATCCGACTCTCCAAAACTGTTCGTAGATATTGAATTCTGATCAAAGAATGAATGAGGGTTCACTTCGGAACCGAATTTCGTCGTAGCTCGAAATCCGGGTCAGATTCGGACTAGCAGTTCGAATGAACCCTGAGTTTCCTTCCATACGGTGTCAGCCAGGTTGTGAATAATGTCATTTAGCCGCAACTTACACAACGTACCGTGGTACGGATGGTGGTACGGGCAAAGTGGAAGAGATCTTATTCTCGACACCAGATGTATTCATACATATTTCCACTTCACCCCCAAAGCCTGACTCCGTCAAAGTCAAGCAGGCCTCGGCAAGGCCGTGACGGAGGAATTCTGCGGGGCGGATATTATCTGCGTTTGTTCGCCCGAAAACCCCTCACCCTCAATTCGACCTTAAAGTTCACAACCAGATTCACACCCATCAGGGTCGTTGTTATTAACGCCAACAGTCTTCCTGCGTCTCACGTTCTTCCAAGAAGGGCTCAAAGGCTCACAAAATAGCAAAAATGTGTGAACACTGAATGAAGGGCGTAACGCTCTTGCATTTGCAAAAATCGAGACTTGATCACAGTTTCTTAACAATATTGTTCTGTAATCCAAGGAAGTGCTGCCTCTCTCCACGGATAAGGTAAAATGGTGCTTGAGAATTAAGGATCTCGTCGGATGGATGGCCAGGCATCGGAGCGTGAGATGAGTTACACAGCATCCGGGCGTGTGTCACTACTTTGGTCGATAAATTTTCCTCTCCTAATCCTTAAGCTCTTATGTAAATGACGTCCCCGCAACGTTGACCGTGGACTTACGCCGTTTAAATATACGTAAGGGACCGGCTAACAATGCGCGCTTATCTTCCGGGGGTTCTCCGGTTATTATCGAAGGTATCCAAACACCGATTCGCCAATAGTTCATCAACTCAAACAAGATATGCTGATTTTGTTTATTCAACATGTGGCCTAGCATAGCCGGGGTTATAATGGAGTCGAAACTCTCTGATCCTATCCCCTCGTTATCATAATATTTTCGATTGATAAAGTGAAGAGCAAGAGTCAAGGTCGTTAGTATACGTAGCCAGGTCACATCTTTACGAACATCTTGAAGATCTCTTCGGTTAATTGGACCGTAAATACACGAGTTGCTCGTTACCAGAACTGGCTAGATATATGCGTGTGTGCATAGCTCGCGCTTCGTGATTCGGATATTCAATTACTCCGATATCTCAAGCCTCCAGAGGAATCTCAAGACTCTGGGATTATGGTCAGATGGATCAATCCCGCGAGACCACATGGTGAAACTACATCGAGGATCGTTAGTTGACGGGAGTTCATTTTCCTAACGATCCTCGTTTGAGAAAAAAGGGACAAAATTTGTTCAACATGATGAACGATGACCCCCAAATAGTTCAAACCTCAGAAAACCTCCACGTTTTTCGTCATTCTGACTCTCATAATGTCCGATGATGTTTCATTGGAAATTCTGAACAGTGATTGTATAATCAATGAATTTCCCTCATCCAATCAACGTAACTCCGAGATTGTCAGAACTTGGTTGATTATATTTCGAGAGTATACTTCATCCGCGAAGATTGAGATATCGCGCGAATATAGTGTGTTATTTTAATGGGACACATCTTTGAATAAAAGGGCGTTAGTTAATCAACGTCAGTGGCACAGTATGAAGTAGACCTTGTGAGTCACTCAACTCGAGAGACACTACCTCCGAACCACTATAGCTACGCATAATTATTTCAAACACTGTGGATCAGCCCCAACGCAAAATAACAGAAGATAGCTGATTTTAGGGTGGAGAATGGAAACTGGGGCCGGGCTTGAAGCCATTATTCTCGGGATGAATAGTCCAGTCAAATTATCAGAAATAGACAAATTGATTAGTCAAGACTTATGATTTGATATGGACCTTCATCTTAGGCTGTTTTCGGACATACTAAAATTTCTTACCTCTAACAGTACGTCTTGATCCGCCATGTTGGTCCTCTAATCCCATCATATCTCGATAACTATTGATACCATCATCACAAAGGTCAGGACAAATGCTTGTTAAGAGTATCAAATTCTCCACAACGAAAGTTCTAACTGAAAAAATGATTTGCTGTGAAATTTTGTAGAAGTTAGAGGCTCCAATAAGCGCATGGAGCGATACACTCCTAAAGTCACGTACGCTACGCGTACTTTACTTTGTACCTAGTTCAACAATGTCTGAAGCTAATTATTGGGCTATATTGGTGAACATAATTATCGAGTTTCAAAATCGAGTTAAAATAATTATTGACTAAAGCGTAGACCTAGACACCTAATATCTGCGGGAGGTATGAACTGTAACGAGCCATTAGCAACACGGTCAGACCACTCTATATACCTAGCCGAATTGATCAGTCATTGATACAGACAATAACGGATCACGTTTCAATCAGAATGATCAACGAACGTAATCCCTCGGATCAATTACCCGATATCATTGCCCTTCGTGGAATTTCATTGCAATAAAAATTATATTGGGATTGATCTCCCGCAAGTTTCGTGCACACCATATGGTGTACGAAGTCCTAGAAAATCTATTGAGTCGATTCTATAAAGTCTCATGAAGTCTTATAATCTCATGAATCTCGCTGAATCTCGCTCTATATATACGATCAACTTGTTTGAAGTGTTATCAAAGCTCATGGAGTCTCATGATAACCTAAAGCTCCCATGGAGTCTCATGAACTCTCATGGAGTCTCTAAAGCCTTTGAAGTCCTAAAGTCTGGTGCGTATCAATTTTCGGAGTGCAGGTTGACCGCTGAAAAAAAGACTAAGATCCCAAATTTTGATGTCCGAAAGAAAAAACGGCTTCCCAAATGGTTTTCGACTTCTGGGTCCTAAGCCTTATGAGCTATGAAGTCCTGACTTTGAA
>JAFFZH010015328.1:34341-56091 GCA_018420115.1 Euura saliciscinereae | reverse complement strand
ACTTCAGACTGTATAATTGTCATAAGTTCACCCTGTATATCGTAAATATGGCGCATCGAGAGACGAAACTAACCTAAAAAGTGCGAAAAAGTAATTATCGAGGGTATAGGGTGAATTTTTTGGCTCGAAAAACTGTCTGAAAGCTAATTTCTCGATTCTAGCCAACTTCAGACAGTGTCATAGTTATGATTTCACCCTGTATATGTTAGAAGGTGACTGACTCGTGTGGATAGTATCGATCTAGACGAGTTAATTTTCCTTCTATTACATTTGATATAGCGCAAAATGAAATTTTAATTCGATTCGATCGGTCGATTGAAGGAACGACGAAACGATCCGATTTTTGCGCTACAATCACATTATTATTAGAGTTAATTATTTAATATTCATAACCTACAAAAAAAAAACAGAAGAAACAAAGAAAGTCCCCAAAATGGCGGAAATCAATTTTACTTCATTCTTGTTAAAAAATGTTTATCAGATATAAAGAGATGAGAATATGAATACGATAAAAATTGTTCATTCTTTTGTTTTGAAATTAATAATTCGCGATTAGATCGCGACTAGCTCGAGTCGATATTGTAAAGACAAGTATAAAAAGAGTGAGGTGATATTTTTGGCATCCATTTTGTCTACCGCTAGTCAGTTGTTTGTATTACGTGCATACAGTGTAATACCCACAATGCCCTAGCCTAGTCTATCGTATCCTCTGCCACCCCCGATTTTCTTCTTTTTTTTTGTTACAGTATCAGCGTATCTAGTGACGCGTGTTACTCATGATATATTAAAAAATAAAAAATCGATTATTACCTTCTGAATCTGCCCATTATTTATTTATTTATTTCGATCCTCTTCTAGGTATTTTTATACTCTGAACGTTACCGTCGTCTGGCACATTCGACTATCTTCTCTTCTCTTATTCTCTTCCAGACTCGATAACAGGACGTTTAATATTTCGGTTCGATTAGCTGCTGCTGCTGCTGTTGGTTATTCAACACAACACACACGCACACAGTCTCTATCGACCGCCTCACGACTCACGAGGCGCGCGCTACTCGCTCACGCAGCTAGACGAGACAGTCACACACGACACGTTTATGAGCGGAAGAAGTTTCTCGACTGCTCGCTGCTTCTGACCGAGTGGACAAAGACTACGACTTCAAAGTTCAACGTAATAGGATGAATTTGCAGCTACCCTAGCGTGTAGATTGAGTACAGAAAATTTTTGCGGACGCAGACGCTTGCCTCTTCCGCTGACCGCTACTGCTCCAAAAGTCGAGTCAAATCAGCTACCTACGCGAAGCCCGGTTATCACTTCCGGTTCGCACTGTTTGTCAATACAGACACTAAATATTCATTTATTTCGATAGTTTTCGAGTATTCGAAGACTTTTGATCGATTATTCGACCATTTGGTTCAAAATAATTTTAGCACGAAAAAAAAAAAAAAAAAAAAAAACTATTTTTAGATCTTTCTCGATTCTATTTTCTTGTTTTTGGATAATAAAGATTGAATAAACTAAAAGGAAACAGAATTTTAAGTTAAACATTGATTTTACTCATATTTTAGGATCGATTATAATAATTGAATTGTGTTATATTTTTTCTTTCTACTCAAAAATCGTTTAAAATTTTATCATAGAATTATTAAAATACGTTTTTTTTTTTTGTCATTTCTTCAATTATCATCATTTAATTTCAAAATATCATTACTGACGCTATAGTATTATTTTTATTTAAAGTGTAAGATATAGGTAATTATTTATGTACATTATTATGTATAGTAACGATGTTAATTAATTAATCAATTAATTATTATTATTATTATTCGAAAAGCGTAAGAAAAATGAGGATAATTATTACGTAATTAGAGTTGAAGGAACACAATGGCAAATTGTTTTTTTTTTCTAGTTTTTTATTTTTTTTTTTTCAAAATTTAAAAAAAAAAAAAATAGTTCTTGTCCTTTTCTTTCTTTTAATCCTCATCGATAATCAACAAACAACAAGAAAAAAAAAACGTTCGTTTATTTTCATTTTTCCCTTTCTCCTCCGTTAAAAAAAGACACTCGCTTCAGTTCCTTGAAGCCAAACTGCTGTTACCCGGAGCCACGGACATCTCTCCTCCCTGCGTCGTGTCGCGCTGGGGACTCTGAAAATAGATTCAGAGTTGATAACGATCGGACATTGAACGCCTCGGATCAATTCACCTTCACGTGAATTTGATGCTTTAGCATCGCCGCCCTCAGAATCAACATCCTCGTTCGTCTCTGGTACTCTTTACCGACGCTTATGGACTTCTCGAAAGTAGTGCTGCGCTGGTCGACGTCCTTTGCGTACAAAATCTATGGAAGAAAAATGAATAGAATCAGGGTCAGTGGATGATCGGACAGCGGAGTAGCAACCGATCTTTACTTTGTTGTGAGAGTCTATGCGAGCCTGAATCTGTCCATCCAAGATGAGTTTCATGAGCTCGTCCTCGAGCGCTGGAACGCTTCTGTTGAACGCCGTGGCCATTCTTCTCATATCGGCGCTGAGATACGGGCTGAAGTATTGGATCAGAGCCCTGTTCCTGATCTGGGTGTAGAGCGAGTTCACGTGCGGTGCGATGTACATGTCCAGCAGAATATTGTCCTTTATCTCGTCAAGCAATTTCAGACACGAGGCGTACTTCGAGTTGTAGAATTTGAATATAATGTCTCTGAGCTGCGGTTCGAGCTCCAAAAACAGCTTGAAAGAGCTGCTGAATATGACCTGCTTCTGCAGCTCGTGTCTGTCAAAGGTGGCCAGTGCGCAGAGGCCTCCGTAAAGCGCGACGTTGCCGGGGGACAGGAGCTCGGGGCAGTCGCAGTGGTCAAGGGAAGCCTGTAGGAAGTGCCTAGCCGCCATTTTGTACTTCATAGTCGCCAGCTCGGCGAGGCCAGCGGCGACCTTGAGCTTCGTGATTATGCTCTGATTGTTGTCCTTCCCGTGGACCTCGGAGAAGTCCGGGGTGCTCTCGGCCTTGCTGACGTAGCTGAGAACGTGGGACCAGTTCTGGAGGTAGACCGAGACCTTGATGACGTTGAGGCACATGTTGACCACGTGTTTCCCGCTCGTGCAGTAATCCCGCGCCCTTGAATAGCACTTTAGCGCGTTGCTGAGGTCCCCGCAGTCCAGATAGTGGTCTCCGAGGTCGTCGTGACCCCGCCTGATGCTCTCCTTGATGGAATTGCTCTTGTAGTTCTTCAAGTCCGTGTCGAATTTTTCGAGCTTCAGGGCGGCCTTCTTGGCCTTTGACTCTAGCCACATGTGGTCGATCGTCGGAACGTCCTGAGACGTCGATTGAGCCGCGATGTCGGGTAGACCCGGAGCCGCGATTGTGTCCTGGAGTTTCTTGTGCAGGGACTGGTACTGTCCCGTGTTGTAAGTGGTCATGACGTAGGCTATCGCCATCTTCAGAGCCTCCAGTCGGAGACTGGGACAGTGATCGGCGATGTATACGAGCCTGTAGAGCTTGGCGAGGCCGGTGTAGCTGTTGGCGTAGACTTCGAGGTCCTAAATTTTAGGGAGAATCTCATTATCGACGAGTTTAGACTTTTTTTTGGTTCGTACGAACCAGAGACGGATTCTCAACGATGTACGGTTCCTCTTCTGTGTTGTCGTTGTCCTCCGTCGGAGCGTCGACTTGCATCGGTTCCATAGCATTCTGCTGTCGATAACAAAAAAACCGGGACACAATAATTGACGATAACCTGTCAGAATATAACCTCAAAAAAAGCCAAGTTTCTTTCGATATTTTTAGTTAAAAAACATCGTGCGGCCGGTGTTGGAAAGCGGTTTGTTTATTACCTGAAAAAGCACGGCCTGTATCGGCAGTGGCATTTTATTGTGGTCTGATAACCTCCCAGACGTGGTTCTAGTCCTTTCGTTACCGTTCGGTCTTTTGACAATTTTAACTATTTTCAACTTCGTTCCTTTTTTGTCTTCCTCTTCTTTTGTTTGTCTCTACTGACACTATGAGACCGTGTAGTTCGAAGAACCGCCGCTGCCTTGCAGCGCCCGCGGCTAGACTGTTGATGCGTTGCCGAAGCCCGCGAATATTCAAATAGCGGATAACGAAATGACGTAGAAGATGCGTAGATTGGAATGTAGAAAGTGTATCTTGAGTATTGGGGGTATAAACGACCGTGTGGTTGATGTAGAATATTTTCTAGTCATTGATTGAAGTTTTTTTTTTTCTTTTTTTCGTTTCGTCCTATATCGTAATATACAGTCGTTGCGTTAACGATCTAAAGATCCTCCGACTGTATTGCGGCATCGATAACCCAGGCGTGGTGCATCAGAGTTGATATTACGTCGTGATGAGAATCCGCGGGAAATAATTCATTCATGAGATGATTAGTTCATTCAAAACATTTCATTCAACAGTCGCTTGTTTCGGATTGATGTGAGAGACAGCGACGCGGTGGAGAGTCGAAGAATTATTTTAGCCGCATGTTTCGTATGGCGGGAAGATTCAAATCATTCGAATATTGCGAGGTTTATGGATGAGGATTAAGTTTTTTAAGGATAAAATTATTCAGAAAAACTCTTCGAATGTTCGATATTCTTATATTTATTATACTAAATTATGTTTCTGTTTATTTATATATTTTTTTTACTTTCAATAATCAAGTGTTTATAATTATTTATAGAAACTGTATTTCAAGTAATATTTCAATATATTGATATCTGTTCAATCTTCTTCTTCTTCATGGTAACGATAATAATTATTAATACTTTCTCACGTTATACACATTATTTATATAATAATTATACGTATAATGTATACTCTTATTGTAAACCGCATGTAGATCTCTGATATCATTATCGATCGATCTTTGATACTCATAATTTTATTTTATAATCAATATAAAATAATTATTTAGCAGTTAGTCAATGTTTATATAATAAATCCTGCCTCAATTATCGCTATAAATTTTTTTTTTTTTTAAATATCATTTCATGTAACACGGTCGTATCTATCATACGTACAATAAAAATACAATAATGCGCGTGTATAGTTATTGCTTTTTCTTTTTTTTTTACTATACTGACTATTTTTTACAATATATCTTCTTTCATTTTATATATATATATATACTATGTTTTTTTTATACATTATAGATATGTAGTTAGCTAATAAATCTACTAGTTCGGAGGCTTTTTATATGTATATTTACTGTATTCCTTTCTTTTAGTCATTTTATAATAGACACAGTGTTTCAGTTACGGAGGGGCGGCAGGAGCTGTTAATTATAATAGTTATTAGAAAATATCTGTGATATGTATAATCTCTACTATATCGTGTGTGTGTGTCTGTGTGTCTGTGTGTAATTAAAAATGATACAAAAACAAAAAAAAAAACTAACGAGAAATGCATCGTGACTATACAAGGCGCTTAATATTTATATGTATGCGATATTTATTTATAATATTTATACTTTTGGATCCCTTATATACTCCTCTGGTTTTAGCTGGTATCAAGACAACGGCTCGCGCGTTGTGTTCGGTAAGAATAAGCACAGCAGACCTCCTCCTGTTTCAAAGATAACGAGATTTAATATCGATACGATTTAAATTCCGTATCATTAAATACAAGACCGTCAACTCACCGATGAGAAGTCCTGCGACGATGAATGTGGGCGCTGGACAATAAGTATCCAACAGCTGAGCGATTACCACGTTTCCTATGATACCGCCGAGCCTGGCGGCCACCATGGAAATAGCGACCCCCGTGGCTCTCAGATTAGTGGGAAATACTTCTGTGATTAGACAATCTAGTGCCGCGTTACCGCAGCTTATCACACCGCTGAAAAACGCTGATACTATAAGATTGTGGGTCTTGTTGTAGACAAAGAAGAGACCGATGGAGCACAGGCCTGCGGAGAAGGTGCTGAAAACTGTGAACAGAAGGAAAAAAAACACATCGTTAGAGACTGCCGTTGAAGAAAAGGCCACGTGACACTCACCGAGGAAGAATTTACGGCCCAAACGATCCATCCCGAGGACAGCTATGATGTTTGCTGGTATAGCGGAGGCGACGGTGATCAGAGACTCCATGAATACCGTCGTGCTGATCTTCTCCATGCACACGTTCACGTTGCTCTTCGATCCCCTCGTTACCACGAACTCCGTTACTTTGCATATCGATCCCGGCGGCATTATCTGCTCGGCGGTATGATTTTGGAAGAGTCCGGTGAGGTTCATGCCGCTTTTGGTGGATATTAAAGCCGTGGAAAGATCGCCTATGTACAGAGGCGAGGTGTACTTGTCGTAGAGCGAAGCTACCTCGAGCCGCTCTCCCTCGTACTCGTCGAACCTGGTGAATAGCTCCGGGAACCACATCATCAGTCCGTAGTACCCGATGTGGAAGGTGAAATTGATGACTATCGATATGACGGTGAAACGGAGTATGGGGGATACGAAGAGCTGTTTACTGTTGTCCAGTATGTCGCCGAACATGATCTTGTACTTGTTCTTCTTCTTCTGCGTTTCTCCAGCACCGGAAGCAGCCAGTTTCTCATCGTTGCGGACCAGGTCGTCGTATATCAGCTCCTTAACGACGTACGACTCTCTGGGTTTACCGGTATTTATTGCATATATTTTACGGAATATCTCGAGGGCCTCGGCCTGACGGCCGCGGCTCAGCAGATACTTTGGGGACTCGGGCAGCAGCAGCAGTAGCCCTGCCACTATGAACGACGGAGCAGCGCATATCAGCAGGAAGATTCGCCAAGAGTTGTATGTGAACGATTCGGTCTTTATACCTATCTCGTGAGGGATGATCAACCACGCCAATCCTGTTTGATCCAACAAATATGCGACCATTAGAAATTGATTTAGGTGATCGGCGGAGCGTCTCGGATACTCACCAGCCACGAAGAGGTTTCCCAGGGTCCAAAAAGCGGCCATGAAAGAAAGCATGGAACCTCTTTTGGACTTTGGCTGAAACTCAGCAAAGTAGGACCAGATGACGGGCCCGCTGCCGCCGAGGCTGTAAATAAGAGCGCGACAAATTAGATTCTGGATCTGATGATTTTGGGGATTTGTTTGACGACTTACGCGGCGCCGTTGAGGAACCTGAAGATCATGAAGGAGCTGTAGGACTGGCTGAAACTGGAGGCGACTATGCAGATGGCGTTCATGAATGATATGGTGATCAGGACCTTGCGTCGACCCAGGGCGTCGGCAACCGAACCCCAGACGTAGGCCCCGGCCATCATACCGATGAATATGATCGAGTTGAGCCATCCCTTGGCTTTGGTATCGAGTTGTAGATCACATTGTGCACTCGGGAGAATAAAGGACATGGATATTACGTCCATCTCCTCGCTGGTGCTGACGAACCCGCATACCGCGAGCAGGAAGTAGTGGAACTTGCCATATCCTGGATGGACAATCGAACGTATAATGTCGATGGTGAAGTAAGTACGGTATGATAAAGTTGCGTAAACAGCGTGTCGTTGAGTCTTTCGAAACCAGGTGACTCGACACACACATGCATGGGATGTAAATTTAAACTACGCGAAAGTTTCTTCTTGCATCAATGATTGCGTCTATATCTAATATTGACTCCGGAGTGTTAACTTGATCAAGTTTTCAGCGTATGCGTGTCTCCCCGTCCGCCATATGGCGTTCATACGTCCGTTAAGTTATTTTATGATCACGTTTCGACGTTTTTTTTCTCCGTTGAGAAGGTATAGAAAAAAGGGAAATAGCGCAGCGGGGTGGATTATTGGATCGAAGAAGAGTCTGCTGCGGTGCATCGGTGACCGGAAGCAGGAAACAAGCTTCTAGCCGATGGCCTTGACGGAGACAGATACACATTTTTCAATTACAATGAAAACTTGTCACGATCTCTCATTGTTGTATAGATTATCGCGTATGCGGTCATAGAAGCGTAAAAATCTAAACGTCCGTTGACACAATTGTGTTATTGCGTTGTGCATCATGTGTGTAATTAAATTGAGATAGAGAGATAGAAAGATGTAACAGAGCATATCTAAATATGGGATGAAAATATAGAATTATTGGTCGGAAACTCACCGGTAAGTTCTATCGCCTTCTCAAAGTCTGCTTTTTCGAAGGATCCTCTCTCGGGGTCAAGGGTCTTTCCCTTCGTACCTAGACCTGTGTAATTAATTGAGCGACGAAATTAGATAAATTTATTAATTAATCACTAAAATTCGATCATTTTTTTTTTTAATTTTCAACCAGTTATGAAAAATTGAAAATTTTGATACTTAGAACATGAAGTTTTACACAAATTTATGAACTGTATGAAAATAATTTCGGTATCAGTAAATTTTTAACTATAAAAAAATTAATTAATGAGTGTATAAAGAGGGGAATAACGCAAATAATTAAAAATTGAGAACTCACGTGCTAGCTCTAGGTCTTTTGAACCACAGCCGTTTCGGCGATCGTCCTTTACATCACACTCTGTAAAAATAAGAATTACACATTATTTCAATATTTTCTCTCTTAATTTCATTCAATATTAATTAATTATTAATATTGGAGGAATTATTGATTGATACTATAATTGAAACTGATTTTTTTAAATCGCCATATTTTCATTTTATGATTGAATTGGATTGAATTTTTTTTTTTTTTTTTTTTTTTTAATTAAAAATTTTTAATAAAAAAAAAAAAAAAATTAAAAAATAATTTTTTTTATACATAAAAATCGCATTTACATTAAAAAAAAAAAAAATCTTAAACCTTGGCTAAAATATGCCTTCGAAAAAAGTATATCGAATTTAGAGATAGGTATGATCGAGTAGACGTAGTCTAGTCTAATCTAAATTGGGAAGGTCACGTTCCTAGTCTGACGATGAAAAGGAAGAAAATATAAAAACCAAATTAAACCGAACAAAAAAAAAAAAAAAAAATCGTTTTGGCACAATGCCGATAATTTTTCTACCGCAATATTATTAGTTTATCGTCTAAGCTGAACTACTGTCGTGGATTTAAAAATATATATCCTCGCAAAAAATGAGGAAAATTAAAAAAAATAAAAAAGAAACAGAAAAAATGTATAAACATTTTCATCTGACGTCAAACGAATATTTAGTTTTGGAATATAATAGGAATTCATAGATTCTTTTTTTTTCTTTCTTTTATGTAATTTTCTTTTCTTGCCTCTAAAATTATAGTATAACAATTTTTTTTTTTTTTTTTGCTTTTTTTTCTCATTTGTCTATTAGAGAAAAATATAAACGATTTTTTAAGACTAAAATTATCGATTTAGGAAAGAAAAGAGATACGATCATCGGAGGTGAGGAAAAAATTTATTGAAACAAAAATGCGTATTCTTAACTCTGCAAAAACCTGATATTCAGGTACGGAAAGAGAGAAACAGGCAACGAAAATACGATAATTGACAAAAAAAAAAAAAAAAGAAGAAAATGAAGAAGAGAAAAAAAAACAAATTAACGATTATTATTTTTTTTTTTCTCAAACTCAACTTTGAGAATGTGAATATAAAAGATCGAGAAGAATCTGTTGATTCGTACCTGAGAATTTATTTTCTGTGAAAATCTTGTTTATTGAATAATAATAATAAAAAATAAATAAATAAAAAAAACTAGTGGATCGATGAAATAAAATTTTTTTACAGGTTCTGAGTTTTGAAAAAAAAACTCGTCGATTGCAACTAAGTGATCAAAATCGTTTCATTCGTTGCCTGGATATACATTTCTTCTTGCCAAAGTTAGTTTTTTGACAATTAAAAAAAAAAAACCAAAAAAACTCAACCGATCGAATTTAAAATCTGTAAAGTTTTGAATTTCTAAAAACAGCAGTGATTGAAACGAAATTGAGAAAGGAAAAAAAAATAAAAAAACTGTGATTGCGTCATTAGCACGTGTGAGGCGCGTCGTTAACGTCATCCTAGTAGATATTTTAAAATCCCAGTAGTAATCAATATAAAATTCTCGATAATAAATCACAGCGTTTCTTCACGAGCTTCGAACATTGATTTATGAATTACTAATAATAGTAATAATAATAATAATAATAATAATAATAATAATAATTACAGTTGGGACTGCAGAGACGTTGCATGATTTTTTTTTCTGTCCAAAATACAAAATATAAAACAATAAATAAATAAAAATAATATTGATAACAACTCAATCCCACTTTTTTTTTTCTTCTTTCTCGTCCAAATCAAGAAGAAGACAAAAATGGCACCTATCAGTCTATAAATTTAGTGTGCATATTTCGAAACCAATGAGAACCACTAATGATCGGTGATTAACGATGAGGAAAAAACTGTAAAGTCTACGTGTATTTGAAAATTAAGTGACGTGGAAAAATGGATAAATTCTCAACATTATATAGATTACAATTCATATATGATTCCTATAAATATTCAATTCAATATACTTGAATTACAATTGAATAGATTGATTCCGAGTAGAACAGGTATTCCTTTTAACGATAGCATATTAATTATATACCAATATATGTATACATATAACGAACCGAATGAAACCCGCTTTTCAGGCCACATATGTATTATACGTACACACATGTGCAGCACGTAAGCATCGCTTATTCCCTTGTTTGTCCTTGATCGTCGAGTATAAAAAACATTATTATCCATACAGTACGACTATATGCATCAATTGACGAGAGTATATTCTATTCCAAAGAGAGAGATTATGCGAGGGGCAGAAGGATCGATTATAACTCGATTATGCGGGGGGCGGGAGAGAGAATATGCGGGGGGGAGGAGAGAATAGGGGGGGGAGGAGAGAATATGCGGGGGGCCGAAGAGAATATGCGGGGGGCCGAAGAGAATATGTGGGGGGCCGAAGAGAATATGCGGGGGGCAGGAGAGAATATGGGAGAGAGAGAGGCGGGGGGGGGGGGGATTTCTGTGTCAGCTGGAAGCTGCGATGTTGTTCGAGTAGTTTTTTTTTTTAAGCTATAACACGTATGGCAGGGTACTGACACCAGATTTGTTTACCTCTGATCATTGGGTACCAGCCTCTTCGCTGTTAATGATGTAGTACATACTTTTTTTTATTTTTGTTTACTTTACTTCTAATAAACTGTATGTTTGATTGTGTTGACTGTATACTATTTTATGTATACCTATGTATGATCGTCTTGGAACATGATTTATAGATTTTTCAATTGCCTCGAGTTAAAAGACGTGCCTCGACCTTCGCGAGATGGAATTGATTTTTAAATTCATTTTATCTTGTTAAATAGCCGAAATGTATTACGATAGTACAGAGAGACTGTCATATTCTTTTATATACCGAGTCTCTTGATTTATGCGAAGGCAGCGCCGCCGTCACGTGACGCGGAGACTCGCAAGATTTTAGGTTATGATACCGAGATTAGGCAGTGAAAAACTGTAACTGTGCAAAGATGATTATTGCGGGCTACTAATCGACGTGATATCAGTCGTGGACCCTCAATTTTGGAGGAAGGGTGCTTGGGGTCAGTTTTTCGATCATATCTCCGTAACCGGTGCCTATATCGACGAAACGGTCATTACAAAAAATGAAGATCGTCTGATTCCCCATCGAAAAGGTCCCACGCACTTTTCCTCTACGTTCATCGGTTGAGGAGTAACTCACTGGTGAATATTTGAAAAACTGTTTATCCTCGATCAGTTCCTCGTTTCTTGAATCCCGCGCGTCTTCGGTCGAAGAAAATAATCGAAAGAAGCTGTTTCAGGGTTTAAATTTCGATTATTAGATCCTTTACGGACTCTTTGCGCGATCGTCCCGAGACACGACGCGATTCGAGTGGATAAAATTCGAGAAACACTCCGGACGGAGAAGAAAATACAGTTTTCTCGAAAATTCAGCGTTACGATACTCCTCAACCGTTGAACATAGGCGAAAAGTGCATAGGACCTTTTCGATAGAGAATTTAACGATCTTCATTTTTTGTATGGACAATCGTCTCGATAAAACGCTCGGTTATCGAGATATCGTCAAAAAACTGCTTCTCAGCACCTTTCCACCAAGATGGCGACTCGCAGACTTCTAGTTACGTGTTTATTGCCTAGATTTTCTTTTGATAAATGTCACGGCGCCATTTTCAAGTGGATCTCAACCTGACGATCCGTTACGATCGTTTTATTCGCTATGTGCGTCTAGACAACTAGCGTCACGAGTGACGAAAAATCAGACTTTCAGTAGGAGAGGACAGAATAAGAACTGGCCGTAATTGGCAGGATTATTCGCGTCTTTTGATGCTGTCCAATCAGTGTGCTGGACTTCTCCTACTGAAAGTCTCTTTTTTTGCCACCCCGAGCGCATTCGTCGAATTCAGCTTGCGTTCAAGGTCATGCACATAGCGAATAGATCCTAATTAAAAGAGAATAGTAAAAAAAGAAACTCGAGGTCGCATGGAGCCATAGTTACACCACGTTGGGCGCGAGATGCGATATAGTACATGCAGCAGCATTGTTACTGTCGTGTAGCATGACTGGAGTAGCGATCAAAAAAAAAAAAAAAAAAAAAAACCACAGAATCAATAAATGAAAATCAATATTATACTCACTAGTATTGTGTTTTGAGTCGGGTTCACCTTCTACCATTCTACGATATCGGCGCGGTTTATGAAACTTCTGGCTGCGGAAACCGAGCTAATTGAAAAACAACCTAAAAGGTTTTTGTTTTGTTTTTGTTTTTCTTTATAGATATATCAGAGCTTCAAAAACGGCGAATTTAACACTCCGTTTGATCGTTCGATTTTACTGTTCTTGTTGCTGTTGTTGTTGTTGTTGAAAAAACTGATATGGCAGAGTCTTCCTGCTGACGCTGCGCTGCTCTGCTGTTCGACGAAGGGGTTGGGTTCTGCGCTCGCTTCCAAGCTAGAATCACAAAAAAAAAACGAAAAACAAAATTATTACGATATTGAGGACGGGTTCATGTCGTATTGTAACAATCTGAAGTTGGCTAGAATCGAAAAACGATCTTTCACAAAAATCCAGACTAATTGGAATCATCAAGTGGCTACGGTACTTTTTCACGATCTTCACGTTTTGAGGTTATGTGAAATTTTTTGTTTTCACGATATCTCGAGAACGAGGGCGCGGATTTTGGCCAAATTCGGCTCAATCGACGCGGCTTTTCCAAACTCAGAACTGATTAGATTTTGGATTCGATCGGTTCAGTACTTTTCGAATTAGTCAGACAAGAAAATTCTACAAAATACAATCAAATTGACGATATATATCTTGAGAACGGATGAACCAATTTGAATGAAATCTGGTACCACGCGGTTTTTTGTATCGCTGATCACGGATGTGAAGTCAGATCAGCGAAATTCAAAATGGCGGATCCAATTTGCAGGGGGAAAACGCTAAAAGCACTCTAAATATCACGAAAATTGTAACTCGAAGGGTTTTTCCAACCGCTGATGGTCAGATTTGCAGAATTCAAAGACTGGCCCAATTTTTTTCTATCACATACCCCAACACACGCACACACACTGATGGATAGATGTCGGTGAATATAATCTAACGATGCGACGGATATAAATTCCCCGTTATAATACCAATCGCAACACTCGTACGGGGGGTTAAACGGGGTTAAATATTCTCAACGATCGGTTTAAGGATTGATCAATGACTCACGGAGCAACTCACAGTCTGTATTTTAGCTGTACCTATATCTACCACTCCACGAACTTTGAAACAAAACGAAAAATTGGATTATATTTTATGTTCCACTTCATATCGTATCCTCGGAGGACATCAACACCGATGTCTAGGCTCCGGTCGCGGTGGTTCGGATACGTGATAAAATTCGTTCCATTATAACCGCCATCGGGGACTGACTGATCGTCGTCCGTATCCGCGGAGTCATGATGTGATAAGACGTGGCTGCTACCGCGGGTGCTGGCATTAAATATAAACTTTTGTGGGCTAAACAAACATTTTAGACCGTATTTGTTGTTTACCGTACAAAGGTCAGGTTCTTAGTTTTCTGTCAATTCTAAATGCCTACATACACGAGACCAGAAACAGGCTCTGACTTGTTTGATCATGTTAATTATCCTGCGATTATATATTTCCTCGAAGAGGTTTTTTTTTTTCAACTCTAGCGTCGATGGGGATAATTCTTCTGAAAGGAATTTAAAATCGAAACTAGAAAAATGCTTCTTTTCTGATTCACATCAGTTGTTTGAATCAAAGGGAAGAATAACAGTAACTAAAACTAAAACTAAAAAAAAAAATAGGTGGACCATCGACCGTGACAGGACTCGAACCTGCAATCTTCGGATTCGAAGTCCGACGCCTTATCCGTTAGGCCACACGGTCTTCCGGGGATGCTTTTCCCCGACTTTGGTTTTCATCGAGCGGGAAAAATCATCCCTTATAAAATAAGGTTATGTGTGCGTCCGTGTTGGTTGCGGTTCGTATCGATTGAGGAGGCAGTGGCTATCAGACCACTAGTATAGGTAGAGTCCTTGTGTCACGGGCAGCTACTTAGGACTCGTCACGATCGTACAGATGTAAGGGGTGTTCCGCGTCGATGATCAAATGACAATTATAAGGATCGATTTTTACATGTTTTGCTGCTGTTGTTGATGTTTTTAAACTATGTAGAGGGAATTTTGTGACAATTCCAAAGAACTGTTCTATAATTATTCTGATCATAAGCGTTAGATTATAGTATATATAGGGCATTTCGTGCCAATGATGAAAGAATATTTTATTTTCTGTCTAAAAATGTGAAATCGTTGTATATATATAGGGGATTTCGTGTCAATGATGAAAGAATATTTTATCTTCTGTCTAAAAATAGAAAAACGTTGTATATATAGGGCATTTCGTGCCAATGATGAAAGAATATTTTATTTCTGTCTAAAAATGCAAAATCGTTGTATATATAGGGGATTTCGTGTCAATGATGAAAGAAGATTTTATTTCTGTCTAAAAATGCAAAATCGTTGTATATATAGGAGATTTCGTGTCAATGATGAAAGAAGATTTTATTTCTGTCTAAGAATAGAAAAACGTTGTATATATAGGGCATTTCGTACCAATGATGAAAGAATATTTTATTTTCTGTCTAAAAATGTGAAATCGTTGTATATATAGGGCATTTCGTGCCAATCATGAAAGATTTTCTTTATATTCAATATGAATAGAAAATAAAGTGACATTTTTTTTCATATAGGGCATTTTTTGCCAAAGAACAAAGAATATTCTTCTTTTTTTTGTGTCTTGATATGGAAAATCGTTATATAGGGCATTTCGTGACAATAATGAAAGACTGTTTTCCAATTTTTCTATTAAAAATATGGAAAAAATCCTTACATAGGGGATTTTGTGTCAATGATAATAAAAATTGTACGAAAAATTTCTGGTCTGAAAAAAAAATAGCGATCGAGTTCATAATCCTGAACGATTTTGTCATACTGTTATAGTGTAGATACATAATTACTGCGGTATTACACATATAGTAGGTATAGTATATACTATTCTCATATATGATAAAAAAATAAATGATGTTATAACTGTCATGAAAAGGCTCGATTGAATAATGAGAGGAAGATTAGAGGGTATCTATATAGCAGCTAAATCCTCGGATTAGACGCCGCTTCTAAGTTTCTATATAAATTTTGTTCAAGAAAACGGTAACGCCGTTAAATTATACATCCGGTACTAAATTCGCACTAAACGTCACAACGATCATCGTTCATTTAGTCTCTGCACCGCGTCTAGCAGAGAACTAACAATTTTTCAATTCTTTTGTAATCAACGGGTTTTTTTTCAATATATATATACAAATTTGACAATTTTAAATCTGTCAATTTTTTTTCTCATCTTCTTCAATATTCTAGAATTAGAACAGAAACAAAAACCAATAATTTCAATAACGACTTTTGAATATTATATTTATATATAAGAAAAAAAAAATTGTAATAAATTATATCGCGTGCTTTAGACTATTGTAATACTTTATACCGCAAAAAGAAGTTGAGTTCAATGAACAATTTATTGACGTAAAGTAAATGTATATTGTATAATACCGCAAAGTCGAAGCTTCTATGTATAACTGCACTGTACAGATATAATATTTTAATCACGTTTGTCTGTTATGTGTGTTCTTGTATATTTATGCTCAACGTGTAATTGTGTGTGGATTAAATTAAATAGAATTGCGCGGTAATCGTCGAGGCATTAGGAGACCTCAGAGATAGATTCCCGTCCATAATTCATGCGTAGGGGAGCGAAGGCTAAGTTGGCGCACCTAACGGAGATTCGCAATAACAAAGTGAATATTGGTCAAATTACATCAGGAAAATCGCGAAATGATACTTGTATATCTATTCTATTATATCGTGAAGTAAATAGATATGTATGTAGACTTGAAAATACTAAATTATTGATAGTTCTGAAAAGTGCACCCGCGTCATATTACCCGCACGTTTGGGTAATATGGCGCACTATAGTTAAACACGTAAAGCTCGGTTAAATGTAGTTTTCTCATACGTAAAGTTAAAATTTCACGAAAACTTGATGAATAACAATAAATATTCTTCTAGTACTTCATTTTATTATGATGTATTGATATCGTTATGGGAATTAAAATACGAATACTCAAAATTAAGTCCTACTTCAATGGTAGGTTAGGCTGGAAGTAATAAGACAGGATATGTTTATGTGTTGAATAATTATCTAAGTATTTAATATTTCTACCTACGCCGCAAACTTGTTGCTCAGAAACAATGGAGACAAAAACATAACCACAATTCGTCCGAAGGATCTAGTCGCGATCGCGCGCTAACTTACCTGCCGATCACCGGTTCGTCTGCGCCAAGTCACCCGTTCATGTACTCGCGCCAATTACGCGTCTATGTCAGTGACAATGAATCGCACGTATAACAAAGTGTTGTACTATTCGAAAGCTGAAGGACTGAGGATTCTAAAAAAAATTAAATACCTTCGTTTTATGCGAATAGTTGTTAGTTATGGAGGTATTTCTGTGACCGCGCCGATACAAGCATAGAGCCGAATACTCGATTATTACGATATCTTCAATAAATTAAAACGTATGTTGATAATATTTGGCCACAACACATTTAGTCTTTCAACGAAAGAAATCAATACCTTTATACCGCCCTAAGATCAGTCGTTTGTCTTAAATATAGGTGCGCCAAGTTACACTCCGCGCCAACTTACCCTCCGCTCCCCTACCTATACTTATAACTGTACCTATATATTTATTTATTTGATACGTGCGAGAAAGTAAAGTCCGATTCGCAGTTTTTAGATAGGATAATATTTGTACATAGATAGAATATATACAGGATTCTTTTTTTTGTGTCAAATAATGAGAAATAATTGAGAAAATTAATAAAATTATGAGAAAAAAATTAACTAGAATTAAAAAAGGCAAAATAAAAAGGCTAAATAATTGTCAAATTTTTGGCGTGCGCGAAATCCAACAGAAGACAAAATTTTGTCCAAAGTAAGAATACAAACGAAAAATAAGGGGGAAAAAATTTGAAAAAATTACCATCGATAAAAAAAAAGTTGTGTCAAAAATATCTCCAAGGTAAATTTATCGTTATCTCGTACCGATGGAAGGAGAAGAAGAATGAGGGGGAAAAAAAAAATCCACATCACTGGTTTCAAATTAAGGATGCAAGGTTTCGACCTAGAGATTCAGGTTCGCCTTCACGATGACCGTAATCAGATTCGTGGAATCTCGGTATATGTTTACAGTTTGGCAGGGTTAACGTTATTTTGAAAAACAAATAAATACAGACTAAGACCTCGTTGTGATAGAAGATTACCTTCTTTTGTTATTTATTTATATTCTATATTTTGGGTAAAAAGAGAAAAAAAAATTAAATTCAATTCTAATCGATTTGAAAAAAAAGTAAAATAAAAATTAATATTGATATAATTTTCATAAGCTCACAATCAGATAAAAATTATATGACATCTTGCAAATCTTCTGTAATAAATTCTTTTTTTCTTTTTTTTTTCTTCAAATTTTCTCAAAATCTCTATAAAATTGTATAACGAAAAATAGATAAAAATCCATGAATATATATATTTAATAATTTTATAAATTTATGTAAAATTGAAGAGAAGAAAGGAAAAACTGTTTTCTATAAAATTCAATTATAATTTCATCCAATAACTTTTTCTTTTATCAAACTGTTGAATTTGCATTAAAAAAAAGACAATAATTATTGTTAATATCAATTCTTTCCTAATGAACAATAATTCGATAGTATAACAAAAAAAAGTAAGAATTACAAAAAGCTCGAAGGTTTGATTATTCGTATAGTTAATGCAGTACATATATATTTATTCGCAGGTCAAGATCGCGTAGCTGTTTCATTGCAGCTGTTTTATTATTTCCACCTGTTTATTTACTGCATCGAATATAATGAGAAGATAGAAAAAAAAGGAAAGAAAAAAAAATGAACGAGATCGGAAGTATGGTGTGTACCACCTATAAGTCGTTGAATGAGCAAGTAAGGTCTCTTTATACGTCCTTGCATTGCGCAGCAGCCCAATGGACCCGCAGCTAACCGAGGTCGACTTTTATTTTTCTTATTGCAAAACATTGAACTATCATCGCCGCACAGACAAACTGGATAATTGTAATTTTTCACATTTAATTTGTTATAAACCAACCAACAACAACAACAATAATAATTTAAAACAAAAAAGAAAGAAAGATTTTCGATGACACTAGTGCATTGAATTAAATTTTGGAAAAATAGAACAATTTTTTTTTTTTTTTTTAATATTGTTTTCGTATTCGAATTCATATTCGTTAAGTTTGGGTTTATTTCAGAAGATTTTTTATTATTTGTTCAATCGAAAAATTTCAGGCTTAATTTTATCATAGATTGATGAATAAAAACAGCCTCCATCGGGTTACATAAATTACGCAACAGATTCTAATCAATTTTTAGAGAGACTTTCTTTTTTTCTCTTCTCATATACAACGTGTACTAATATTGTTAATTATTTTCTATACTTTTCTCTTTCTCTATACTTTTTCGTCTACTGGTTATAACCGTAGGATCTGCGGTGGTGGCCTGACGCAATCTTATTAACGAGATACCCTGGCACCGTTATGTGATACTAATTGTTGTAACGAGTAGGATAAACGTTGCAAAATTGACTGTTTAGTACAGCACCGTGTTATATTCTAGAACGCAGTTTGATACAGTGAAAAGATCTGATAACAGTGAAGTTTGATTTTATCTTTTTAGATGTAAAATTTACAGAAATATACAGGTTTTTTCACCCTTTTGTAAATATCTCGCCCCCGGTTCCTCCCAGGAGAAAAACTGTTTGAACTAAAATTGAAGGTCTTCAAATTCCCCACAAAAAAGGCCTCATCAGTTTTTCTCGTGGGATTGACCGTTCCGAAGATACACAAGCTCAAAGTCGAGACCTCGTTATGACAGAATCGGAAGTAGTTTCTAGATTCACTCACTACTAAATTTAGAATAAATCAACGATATTAATGACTCGAGTCCTTTGAGCACGTAATTTATGAGATTCTAACAACAATTTAATATCGCAGCGAGTGACGGAGCCGGGGACTCAGGACCCTCAAGAGATCGACGAGGTTAAGCAACACTGAACGCGGACGGTACTTGGATGGGAGACCCGCAGAGTCCGACGTTCGATTCCAGAACGCGATTTCGCGATTAAAAAGATGCGGATACCGTCTCGTGCATGCAAAACATTGATCAATAACAGATTCTGTGAAGTCTGTAGATTTCCTCATCACATCTGCATCGGTACTAATGAAAAATGAATAATTAAAGCAGAAAACCTGAGCGATCGATTATCCTGTGGTATAATTATGACATTATGTCACATACGCAATTACGTTCTACATTAATATACATAAATAAATAAATAAAAAGCGAGTACGTCAATATTATCAGGAAAAAAAAAAGAACCACGATAGGATAAGTGCTGATAATTATTCTGAATCGAACAATAATAATAAGATGACGAAAAATAAAAAAATAAAAACTGTATAAATTCTTGTTCAACGAGTCGAACGAACGTCGAACGTGGTCGAAGGATAACAACAATTTTAGTTGAAATATAATTATAGACTCCGTAGAAAGATCGGCAACACACTATAACCTCTCGCTTAAGTTGTTGAACAATTACTCAGATTCTTATTCTGACCGTATGGATAAAAATAATTACTGCGGAAGAGGTATAATTTATAATTTTATAGGGCATAAAACATAACCACTCGCTTCGTGTACGAGGTACTAAAATTATTTATTATGAAAAAAACTGATTTTTTAAATAGTAATAATTATCATCGCCACGTTTAAGACAATGACAAAATTTTTAATACTCACAAATATTATGTTTCTCGATACTGAAATTAATTGTTATTCGTTTTTATAAGACACTCAAGTGTATAATATACTTCTTTTTGTTTTATTATTATTATTTTTACTTTTTTCTTGATTGTAGTAATTAAAAATTTCAACCAACATGTGCGAACCTTTATTTAAATATATTCTTCAACAATATTATTATTATTATTATTATTATTGTCGTTTATCAATTTTATTTACAATATATTTTCATTAGATAAGAAAAAAAAAGAATTGATCAAATAAACACACACATCGTAACTCTGTATATTATTATTATTATTATTATTATTATTATTATTAGAGATTCGCCTTTCTCTTTATCTCTCAATATTATCTACAAATATTGTATTATAAAAAATAATAATAATAATAAATCATCAACGATAAAATATTATTAAAAAATTTTTGTTTCAAATTTTACACTTTATAACAATAATTAAATCATATATTTATAATAATCCATCGATATATGTCTATATATATATTTTTTTAATTCACTGTTCTTTTAAATCGTTGCGTCTTACTTTATTCTATTATAATTGTTGTTTAAATTACTTGTATGTTTAAATTTCAAATTTTCTATACTTTTTTTCTTCTGTTTTAGCGTATATTTTATTATCAATTTTTATTTTTATTAAAAAAAATAAATAAAAAATCGTCAAATAACTTCGCAATGCGAATGAGTCTCGGTGAGAGGAGATCTTATCTGGTCCAGCACCACACAGAGTGTCTCTCTCTCGCGATCGGTATGAGAGAGTAGGTATAAGGTTTTAGAGATTCTGTACGCGAGATTGAAGTGAGTGTCTCGCAGTGCTCGAGAGACGTTTTATACTTTATAGTATAGTACAGTGTGGAGTGGTACGGTACAGTGCGATACGTACAGTACACCGAGAGAATATCAAAGCACGTTTGTTCGACCAGCTAAAAGCGCTCTGTAACCCTACCTACCGATCTACCTGCTCCTTTAAAAACTAACCTCCCACTATAGTTACCTCTAGCCATTAAATATAACGTACTACGCGCTACCTCGACTCTGCTGACTACCTACTACCACTACCTTACCTTTTTTTTTTACGATCAATCTCTGATAATATCTGCGCCTGTGGCGGATAAATACCGATACACGCGATATATTTTTTTTTTATCTATATTTTTACCGTGTTTATCGGAGTGACTCATAATAACACGTATCAACAGATTCATTCGCCGATTTCATGCCGATTTTATGCCGATTTCATGCCGATTTCAATGAACCAACATCCGAATGGCTCATTCAAGCAGTTTTCAACGATTTTTTGATAATTCTGTGCCGATTTCATGCCGATTTTGTACCGATTTCAATGAACCAACATCC
>JAFFZH010015328.1:23666-34331 GCA_018420115.1 Euura saliciscinereae | reverse complement strand
TGCCGATTTCATGCCGATTTTGTACCGATTTCAATGAACCAACATCCAAATGGCTCATTCAAGCAGTTTTCAACGATTTTTTGATAATTCTGTGCCGATTTCATGCCGATTTAATACCGATTTCAGCATTTCGAAACGATGTCGAATGATTTTGTTCCAATTTTGTACCGATTTCGAAGGATCAACATCCGAATGACTGGATTTAAGCAGTTTGCGACGATTTCATGCTAATTCGATGCCGATTTTGTACCGATTTGATCATTTATAAACGATTTTGAATCATTTTATGCCGATTTTAATCCTTCATCGATATCGTAGACCTATTTTAACAACCAATCTTGATTTCCTATGATCCAACTAACGATCCAGGTCAATTTCAAAGGGAAACATGATGAACGATTTATTTTTATGAGTTTCTTAAGAATTTTCATACAATTTGGAGCAATTTCCCGCAATAATTGGGCTTTGGTACTAATTTGACAATTTCAATAGGCGAAGTTCAAGCAAAAAAAGATTTGTTGAATAGTTTCAATCATAAATTTTATACTTATGTATGTACATACGCTTGTATATAATATATACATATGCGACGATGACGTACTCATTACCCCCACCTGGTAGTGTTTGGTGATAGTGTGTAGTAGAGGATGAACAACAAATAAAATAATCATCTTTGCGAGAGGTGTGAGAAAAGAAAAAAAAAAGAAATGAATGGTATAACCAACCGAATAAGTAATCAATATATTGAGTAAGTATCAGGCACCGGGTCGTACACTAGAAACAAGTAGCTCACCAGATTTCGGTTATTGCGGATCTTATCTATTTGTCAAATCAATTATTAGAACGTTTAGCGATATTTTGACTTCATAGAAAGAAGAAATTAAAAACAGATTTCGTAAATCGACGAATGCGAAAATATTATCGACTGAAATAAAATTAGAGTTCATTTTTTTTTCGCGAAATCGGTTGATATAAAGGAAGTTGTTTGAAATTCTGCTTTTTAATTACTCAATTAACTGTTTCGAAATTGTTATTATAAACTCGCTCAAAATCTTCAATCAAAATCGGTTAAATCGTTATGAAAAAAAAAAAAAATAAATAAAATGAAAAAATGCATCGTGTTCAAAATCAATAAATATTGTAATTTAAGTAAAGAAGAGATTCTTTCTCAAATTATTTGAAAAACAAAAATATTATTCTCTCTGATTCGCGATTAAAAAAAAAAAAAAAAAAAAAAAAAAAAATCAAATCAATATTCTGAAAGTAAAAAACGACTGGGTTTTGGCGTCTGCAGTTATATTAAGCGAGTAACGGTAAAAAAAATCGTTTTTTAAAAATAACCACCTCGAACCGACAACCTTGAATATTATATTCTATATTTACTGATGAGTGGTTAAAAAAAAAACGTAGGATCTACGACCACTTCTGTCTCCCTCTGAACGATCGAAAAACTATAAAAATTATATAACTGATATTGATATTAGAAAATTAAGAATAGAAAAGGAACAATAGTTATCGATTATAATAATCGGCGTTGACGAGGAGCCACGTGATTCAGATGAAACGAATTTATCGTCGTGGCAACTCGAGAGAGACACACGTAGAGACAGCCTCCTCGGTGATCTATGGTACCAATTGATGCCATATTTAATTGAGGGAGAAGCTCGCGAAGCAGATTTAACCAGCTTCACCGATCTCTTGGGATACTTTGTTCGCATTCGCGCGTTACGTTGTATTCAAAGAATTCTCATTCTACACGACGGGATTTTTTTTCACATTTTTTTTATATATCTAGCTTCCGGCTACCCTGAGGCGAAAAATGACCCGATACAAATTTGAAGATCTTTGAATTGTCTACAAAAAACTTTTCTACAGGTTTTTTCCTAGAAGCACCGTTTAGTAGATACGCCGGTTACGGAAGTCATAACCTAAAAACACATGTGCAACTTCGTTTTTTGAGAATATCTTGCTTCCCGTTGCTCCTAGGGGAAAAATAGTAATGACTAACTTTGAAGCTTTTTAAATTCTCTACAAAAAATGTCTCTATAGTTTTTTTCCTAGGGGCACAGATCGATAGATAGAGACACAGAGACTCGAAAGTCATATCCTAAAGACATGTGCAACTTCTTTTTTCGCCAATATCTCGGTTCCTGTGGCTCCGAATAAAAAAAGAGTCACGACCAATTTCGAAGCTTTTCAAATTTCCTACAAAAAACCTTCAGGCAGTTTTTTCGTTCCTCGTAAATTCAAGAGTCTAGAAGGGTTTGAAAAATTGTTGAAATCAGAAATCTGTGAATTTATCAGATACTCTTCGGTACCGAGCCAGTGACGTAAACAGGGGTTTAACAGGGTTTCCTGCAGAGTGTAAAAATGTCGATATAGCCTCGCCTTGACACGAAACTCACGAACCGAGGCCAAAATCAACACCTTTTTAAAATCGGTTAAAATAGCCCGCGTCTAGGCGACTATAGCGGTATTGGTAGTATGAGCAGTAGTAAATGTGGCTTTTTAAAACAGATCGTGAGTAGGTGGATAGTCGCACCGCGTGGTCCCGGTCTGACCGACGCTCGAGTCAACGGACGGTCTTAGAGGCCGACTTCTTCTGCCTACTTACGCTATACCTTTTTACATAATTGAAACCGTGCAAAGATCTCTATCACGGGATACCAATGAACACACCGAAGGTCCAGAACCGAATCCGTGACGTGGAGAGCCGCCATCTTGGAAAATAGGCGCTCCGTATCAGTTTTTCGATCATATCTCCGTAACCGGTACCGATATCGACGCAATGGGCGATACAAAAAATAAAGATCGTTCAATTCCCTATCGAAAAGGTCCTATACACTTTTCACCTATGTTCAACGGTGGAGGAGTAATTCACTGCTGAATATCCGAGAAACTGATCTTACAACCTTAGCGTCGCAGAATCGGGTCCAGAATTTTAGCACGTTCATTAGTAGGTCGTAGAGAATCTTTTTAGCACAGTTTCAGATCATTACCGGTTAATTCTACTATTGAACTTACTTAATTCGATTGGACAAAGAAATTTTAAAGCCGTCACAATGATTTGTTCACTCTTTTCTCTATAACTCGGTCCCTGTTGCTCCTAGGTGAAATAAGACGGGAAACAATTTTGAAGGTCTCTTAATTTCCTATGAAAAAGATTCTCATAAAGTTTTTTGTGAAAGCTACCGTTTAGAAGATACACGCGCTTAAAGCTCGAGGGCACTCGGTGCCTTCTCGAGAGTCACTCGCTCACTCTATCCTCGATATCTCAGTCCCTGTTGCTCCTGGGCGAAATATGATAAGAAACAATTTTGAAGATATTTAAATTCTCTACAAAAAAGGTTCAAACAGTTTTTCGCATATAATATACAGTTAGGAAGATATCGATGCTTGAAAGTGTCTCTGACATTCTCCATTATATAACACACTAATCGAAGATCGTTAAAACAAAAAAAAATAAAAATGACGCATCACGGTTTGATATAAATATTCTATAAATACGATTATCAATACTTGTTTTTTATTACGCATACGATACTCATATGGTGTTGTATTTTTTATAATCGCCCAAAAATAAAAGAGAAAAAGAAAGTGACGATATCTCATTCTTCTTTTTTGCTTGTAACACTCTTTCCCAAAACTGAAGAGGAAAAAATAACTGCTAAAAATCAGTCAACATTATTTTTATTATTATAAGCAGCAACCTTCACTTGTTAACAATATAAATTTACACATTTTCCTAATTGATTGAACGAACAAATAAAACGCTTCACCGCGTATATGTAATTAGACGTCTCTGGTTAAAAGTTTGTTTTTCTCGTTTCTTTAACACTCAATCTTTTTTTTTTTTTTTTTTTATGGTGTTGAAGAAAATTTCTATTTAGAAATAATAATGATAATGAATAAGATATTAGTAACTTACAAGTTCGGTGTTTGCCAAGTCTCGGGAAAGTTGCCCGTACGGGAACAACCAAAGTCTGGCAGCATGATCTAAGCTTTATATACAGAGTCGAGAAGAGTGGAGCATCGCGTCATCCCCACTACATTCCGTAGTATAAAATATATATATTAATATTAGTCAGTGATACACGAGGATATTTCCGACCAGTTGAACGTCGGTGGTAATTTTGTTAATTATCGTGAATCGTGTTACCGAAAAAAATATAGAAAAAGATGAACTCTGACAGTAACTAGGAAAGAGAAAGAGAGACGATGACATCGTGTCACAAATCAGAACTAGGATATAAGACGAAGATTATTATGTCAAGAGACAATCGTCGAAAAAAGATTCAAAATAAACGAAGAAACCGGTATTCAATATTTACTCATGGATCAATGCGACCGTCTTGTTGAGAGTAAATAGCGATAAGGATTCCTTTCAGTAAACGGGAATTGCGCGGTGTCTAGAAATTTAATGAAAGTTGGGATCATTGACAGAGTAAAAAGTCGAAGATCACTTCTATTCCCGATATCTCAGTTCCGGTTGCTCCTAGGCGAAATATGATCAGAAACAATTTTGAAGATCTTTTAATTTTCTATAAAAAAGATTCTCATAAAGTTTCTTGTGAAAGCTACCGTTTGGAAGATACACGCGCTCAAAGCGCGAGGGCACTCGCTACCTTCTCGAGAGTCACTCGCTCACTCTATCCTCGATATCTCAGTCCCGGTTGCTCCTAGGCGAAATATGATAAGAAACAATTTTGAAGGTCTTCAAATTCCCTACAAAAAAGATACCGTCAAACTTCAGCCTACGAGTGACCGTTTGGGAGATACACGGTCTCAAAAATCCGGGATCGAAAACAGTCGCTTTTTCATAGCGAAGCGGTAGCTCTGACCTAACGTAACTCTACGAATTCAGATGGCGCTGTTTCCACCTCGGAAAAACAATTAAAAAAAACCATAAAGCGGTTCTTTTTGAATCGTTGTCTCACGATATCCTAAAAAAACGGGGCAAAAGCTGCTACACAGAGAATTGAGAGCGTGTCAAACGCTTCGGGGTTGCGTAACGTTGGCTAACATTAAGCAACATGAATCGCTGCGCTAATTATTATCACTTTTTTTTTTTAATTCATAACTAATTATCTCAAAAGACATTTTTTTGTATCGTAACAATTCATATAGCGGAAAGAAAAAAGGTTAAATAAAAACAGTTTTGAGACAGAAAAAAAAAGTGTTTGCTAGTGTAGATGTACGAGATCGTCTCTCTCGCTCCGTTCAGTAGCCAGCCAGTTGTGTAGTATAGGTTCAATATTTTTCCTACGAATCCCGTCCCGCGCCTCATCTCCTCAATATAACTGAATCTCTCGCGTATGTAACTAAAAATAATTCCACGCCAAGTGTTGAGCATCGGAGGAATCGGAGAATAAGAGCCAACGAGGATACCGCGTCGACTTCGTCATAGAACGCTGGCCCCGGCTTCATTGAGAAAAAAAAACAACGAATCACGATCCTGATAAAACAATGGATCAAACAATTCAACGAGAGATCGAATCGTTCGAATGGTGTAGACGATAGTTTTTGCAGAATCACACTTCACAATATTTCCAAGTCTGTATCTTCCGATCTATTCATTTTACGAGAAAAAGTGAGAGAACCTTTTTTGTAGAGAATTTTGCGAGCTTCAAAATTGGTTTCTAGTCATTTTTGCCTAGGAGTCATGGTGAGTGAGATATTGTCAAGGAAAGAAAAAAGGGAAAACCCATCTAGTGCTAAAAACAAGTTTTTACTAATCATTCATATCACATTTTTAGTTTTTTGAACTAGTGATTATTGATACATTCTTCAAAATTGATAATCAAATTTTGCAGAATTTGCAATCAACTAAAAATTCCATTCATCATCATGATTTTTGCAAAATGACTTCACAATCTTCTCAAGCCTGTATCTCCCAATCTATCTATTCTACAAGAAAAAATGAGAGGACCTTTTTTGTAGAGAATTTAGCAAGCTTCAAAATTGGTTTCTAGTCATTTTATCCTAGGAGTGACCATAACTGAGATATCGTCAAGAGAAGAAAAAAAGTGATAAACCCTTGAATGTTTAAGAACGAGTTTTTGCGAAAAAGAAGAAGCCTATTTGATTTTTCGTCTTATTATTCCGCTCACCAGACTAAATTGTGTCATATTGAATAATGAAAAAAGATGTCCAATCGTGAAATAAATTAAAATGTTTTTTCGTTTCTATATCGTATTGTGTTGAATTAAACGAACGGGGCCAATGGAAATAATTAAAGTTAGTTTCTTAAAGTCTTGCGCGAGAGTCCCCTGCCTCTTTTACGTTTCCATCGTTCAAAGAAACGTCTGTGTAAATATAAATTTTTTACGCAGTATATAGTGGTTATATTAGATTGACGTTAATATACAAGCGTAAATAAATACTAATTATTGAAGACCTTCTATTTTATTTCAACATTTTTTTTTCTCTCATTCTTATTTTAACCGAATCTTTATTAACGCCACTTCTGTTAACAACGTCATGTTACAACTACACGCGATATTCAGTCAGTAGTACTACGTTCGGTAATGAAATAATAATGATAATAATGATAAAAATAAATACCTACAAAATTAAAGTCGTTATATCGATATCGAAGGAATTTACCTCATAATCATTTTTTTTCAATATCTATATCGAAATTCTCAGGCTCATTCTGGATCGGAAATTTTCTGCCGAATTTCTAGAGAATATATTTAGAATTATTTTTGGCTGAATGAATTATTCTAAAAGCGAATTTTCGCTGTTTCAAACTATTCGAAGACGTTTTCTATTTTTTTAAGAACGTTCTTGTCAATGTGAAAATATTTTTGAAACAGTTTTCGGCATCGAAAAATTCTTCAAAATTGTTGAAAATAATTTTTTACAATCAGATTTCATTTTTATTCTGAGTATTGAGAATTTTTTTTACTCGTTTTCTTTACCCTAAAAAATCCTCTATTGGCTCTAAGCACGTTTCAGACTAAAAATAAACTATTTTCGAACTCGTTTTGGCTCTGAAAATGATCTACAACACGTTTTATGGATGAAATAAATGAAACATCATGAAATATGTTGTTTGTTTGGGGTTGTTTTTTGTTGAAACTTTGAAAAATACCCTGTGAAAAACGTATTTCAGCCTCTTTTCAATGTTCCTGCTGGGTTTGAAATCGAAATTAAAATAATAATAATAATAACGCGGAACGAATGAATTTCAAAATTTTTTTTCTTCGTTATTTTTCTCGCAGATATCAAATCAGATCGATATTTTTAGATTCCACACCTGTAGTGAAACAGATGGCTTCGATTAATTCTATTGAATATATCAATTCGAAAAAACAAGTTATTTGTTCAACGACAATCGTATTTCCGTGGTTTTTTTCAATTACAAATAGAATAAATAATCCAAACTATAGTGTATAGGAATAGAAATGATGATAATTAGGAGAAGAAAAATGAAGAATTCTAATCAAGTTCCGAAAATACGGAGATCAAAGTTGCGAAATAATTCCGCGAACGGCGTGACGGTCGAGTTGACGAGTACGACTCGTACCGCGAAAAACCGAGTGAGATAATCAACGATTCTGTCTGTATGAATGCAATTGCCTACGTGTATACAAAGTACGAGATATCGCGAGCAGTGAGTCATTGAAACACGACGTCATTCAACAAATTATTTCGATAGCATGATGAGACAAAGAGAGAAAAGAAGACAAAACAGTCGAGAGAAACGGAAACGGTAACCGATAAGAGAAAAATGATACCAAAATATCACATTTTAGGACTCGATGAGGTCAATCTGAAAAAGTTTCTTCGGTCATTAGAGTCGAGAGGAGAATTGGAGACGATGCGATAACAATAGATCACTTCTTTTCCCGATATCTCGGTCCCGGTTGCTCCTCGGCGAAATATGATCGGAAACAATTTTGAAGATCTTTTAATTTTCTATAAAAAAGATTCTCATAAAGTTTCTTGTGAAAGCTACCGTTTGGAAGATATACGCGCTCGAAGTTCGAGGGCACTCGCTACCTTCTCGAGAGTCACTCGGTCACTCTATCCTGGATATCTCAGTCCCATTTGCTCCTGGGCAAAATATGATGAGGAACAATTTTGAAGGTCTTTAAATTCCCTACAAAAAAGATTTCTTCAAACTTCAGCGTAGGAGTGACCGTTCGGGAGATACACGGTCTCAAAAATCCGGGATCTAAAACAGTCGCTTTTTCATAGCTAACTCTACGAATTCATATGGCGCTGTTTTCACCTCGGAAGAACAAAAAAACCGTGAGGCGGTTCTTTTCGATCGCTGTTAGTTCGATCGACTGTCAAATGATATTCTAAAAATAAATAGTATAATTACTCAGGTGTACATGGTTAGAAATAAAATGTCAGAGCAGCGCCACCCAAAAATTTTATGTTAATTTTGTCGTTTAAGTAAATAAAAAAATGTCAAAACAACACGTTCGATGTCAAAATGTCATTCATCGTGTTATATCGACTAAAAAAATGTGTAAATATAACACAAATGTAGAATGGATATTCTGGGACATTTTTTCTAATCATATTTTTCCACGTGCATATAACAATAATATCGAGCTCTGTATTTTTTCGTCGGTACCGCAAATAATGACGATAGTTTCACGTCCAATGGTGCCACCCAGACGATATGATAAGATTGAACAATAGGCTCAGAGATCTTAACCCCAGTTTCGCTAATAAATCAATCGCGATATGTACACTGTTAGATAAAGAAAATTATCTGCCTCATTATTCATCGCGTCTCGTCCCATAAATATTGCAGGAAGTCAAAAGTTAAAAAATCAGCCATACTCATACGTCACACGATTCAATGAAATTATGCGACACAATTTTTCTTTCATTGTTAAAAAATCAACCTCCGTCGTACCTTCGACGATATTCGGTCTAAGATATTGTTCTAGCTCATCAGACAATTCAATCCAAATTTGAGATCGTTTTGAGTTTTGAAGAACGGTGGTGACCGAGATTCAGATGGTTCGAAATGTTGTTCTTGGAGTAATTAAAATAGCAGAGTATTATCGATTAATTCCAAATTTGGATGGATTCTAGATTTCAAAAAAGTGCGTGGATCGAGACCAGAGTGATCAAAATCCATTCAGCCATTCCTGAGATATAGAGAACTAAAATTTTTCAGGCTAAATTCAGTTTTTGAAATAACTAAAAAACTATTTGACCGATCAAATCCAAATTTGGATCGATTCTAGGTTTTAAAAAATTGCATCGATTGAGACTAGAATGGTCAAAATCCATCTAGCCATTCCTGAGATACTGAGAACTGAAATTTTTCAGGCTAAATTTAGTTTTTGAAATAACTCAAAAACTATTTGATCTATTGAATCCAAATTTGGATCGATTCTAGCTTCAAAAAAAGCGCGTTCATTGAGACTCGAATGGTCAAAATCCATTCAGCCATTCCTGAGATAACACGAATTGAAATTTTTTCCAAAAATGTTTGTTTTTGCAATACTTAAAAAACTAATCTACCGATCAGATCCAAATTTGAATCCATTCTAAGTTTCAGAAAACTGCATCGATTAAGACTAGAATGATTAAAATCCACTGAGTCCATCCTGAGTAAATGTGGGTTGAAAATTTGTGCCAAAAATTTTGTTTTCGGAATAACTCAAAAACTACTTGACCGATCAAATCCAAATTTGTATCGATTCTAGGTTTCGACAAACTGCGTCGATTGAGACCAGAACGATCAAAATGCGTTCACTCGTTCTGGAGAAATGTTCGATAAAAAAAAGTCGATCATATGATCCGAGGACTCGAGAACAATAGAGGCAACCTCTTTTCATGGTGGTTCAACCAAATATCAGCTGAGATTAAAAATTCAATATTCGCTTTGTAAAGTGTGTTACGAATACAGACGTTTTTTTTCATCGTCCTCATTAATCGTGATCAATAATCTTTCACTAGTTCGAATCCTAGCGTAGTCTATTGCCTCTACTATTCGAGCAGAGCTTGATCGTCGTTTCCTGTTATCATATACATCATATACATCAAACAATGATTATTCAAGGTTCGGATCGAGTTAGCACTTTGGTAGAGAAAAATTATCGCCTCACGTACACCGCATGGCGTCATGGTGTGTGAGGTGGATAACAAAGATTCTCCGAAAGGTAGAAAAACCCCTGAATCAAATCTGCGTATGTGTGTGTGCGTGTCTCATAGAGTGATGAAAAAATATTTACCCAATTTTTCGAGTGACTCAGTGAGTTTGCGCTCGTAATTAATACTCCGTGTGGATTCCTGATAAAAAAAAAAAAATGAAAAGAAAAATTCTCAACGACGAAAACAAGTCGAGAAATAATATGAGAAGAAATAATGAATAATGAATAATTGATACCAGCGCGGCAGCGCTCTCCGCGATGCTGGACCCACGACGCGAATTGAGGATGATAATTAAAACCGAGTTAATAATCGCAGCCTACCCCATTGTGTTTGCGTATAAACCTCCGTCCCCTCCCCGTCCGCTCTGGTAATCTCGCCATGTCGATAAACTCGGATGTCTCTGTTGTGCAGTAATTAACACTGGTTCGATATAACAGATAGTCCTACAGTGGATAATCCGCGTTCTTAAATCTCGGATAACTCGACGACAAAAAATTGTAGAGAAGATCTTAAAAACCCATTTTGAAGCTTACG
>JAFFZH010015328.1:0-13988 GCA_018420115.1 Euura saliciscinereae | reverse complement strand
TTTTCAGGTCACAATTATATTGCGAAAAAAAATGTTGATCAAAGTTTCATAAAATTTCATCGATAAAATAAAGAAATAATTGTGTGGTAAAAAATTTGTTTTCTCTCACCTATATTTGTCCTGGACCTTTTGCTTGATGTCGGCAAGGTTTTCGCTCGTTATATCCCGCTCCAGATACTCGGACAGACATTCGGTAGCGCTTTCCAAGTCCTTTTGGTTGTCCTCGAATATGACGGACTGATTATTCTTCCTCAGATAGTAGGCAAATACGTAGGTGTACATCAGCGTCTGCCTGCACGAGCAGAGTATGTCCACGGCCTTCTTCAAAAATTGGACCTGCAATTTAGAAATGGGAACAATCGATCATTCCATCAATTGATTCTGATCTAGGATCCGAATTTGCAAATTTGAGGATAATTGATAATAATAATATAATTGCAACATTTCGTATAAATCGAATGCACAAAATCAACTCGCCTCGATCCACGACATGTTGTGCTGTTGCATCTCCTCCATCTTCTCCTTGACGCTGGCGTACAGTTTGCTCTCGAATTTGAGCGACTGCATATGGTTCATGTACCTGTTGCAGTAGAACAAATATCTCTGCAAAGCAGACCTAGACTTTTCCTGAGCGTCCCGAGCGGCTCTGGCCTCCTCCTCGTCGTACCTATTGCAGTTGTACCAGCTGGACCCATGCGGTTCCCACGGGCCCAAACAGACCCAACAGAAGTCGGCCTTGCAGTTCTGATTCTTGCATACCATGTGATTGCATCCTCCGTCTTTCTCTATCGTCACATTGCACTTGGGACATTCCTTGGTGTTTGCGGCGATCCAGTTCGAGGTCTCGGAGTCGTCGTCGCACTTTTTAATCCACTTCCTCAACAGGTGGCATTTTACCGGATCGTGCCAATTCTCCCCGCAGTGGAAGCAGAACGTGTGACCGCAGCGGCACGTCACCGGCCTCGGCTCGACGTACTGGACTTTTATCGCGTTGTTGCAGTCGGGAGACGGGCACCACCTCAAAAGTCTGTTGCACTCTACGAAGCTGTTAGTTATCAGGTGCTGATACTTCAGCTTGACCTTAGAGTCCTTCACCAGTCTCATAACGCTCGCGTCGTCCACGAGTATGTCGCAGGCGTGAGCCGCGCAGGCTATGGTCTGCCCGACGCCTTCCTCCATTATCTTCGTCGTCAGATACTCGCCCCAGCATCCGGTGCAGAATCTGTGTCCGCATTCCAGTCCTGTCATCATCTGTTGAAAAAAATCGAGTACAACAATAACGTTGAGAAACTCACTCGGAATTATTCCTAGAGTCGAGGTCGAGCCCTGGATATGTAAATCGGTCCGATTTACAAATTTATGAGAATGAGTTTGAGGAAAGCGACGTTACGCAAGAGGACAGTTGGATAATTTCATACTCACCGATGACGGCAGTGTCATAAAACATATTCCGCACTCCTCGGTTCCGTTGGTCGACGTTCGACGCGACTAGATAGATAAAAAATACGGTTTTAGTCACTCGTTGGCTAATATCGACAATTTTAGAAAGCTAATCAGACTAAAATTGAATCATCGACGATCACACGAATGTCGCAACGTCTCATTAATTTCGTCATCGTAGAAAAATACCGAGTCGTCGTTACGAATTTGCAAGCTTTCGCTCTACTTTTCCCCACAAGAATTCAACTCACGAGCGATATCTGCGACGACCTTGTCCGATTGATGAGCGGTCCTTTTCTAAACGGATTTATGACCCTCGCCTCGGAAAAAAGCTTCTCCTGATCCCCGTCGTAGAAGCGTTCCATGAGCTTCTCTTTGTCCCATTTGAAGTGGTTAAGCAAAATTCTCGTCGTTGTCGCAGGAATCTTTGAAATAAAAAAAAAAAAAAATAAAAAAAAAAAAAAATCGTGTAGACTATAAGACAAAGAGTACAATAATAACGTAGTTACAAAAATAGATTTCAAGATCGTTGCGAGTGGTATAAACAGACAAAGGGAATATAATTTGATTTGATATGATATTTAAAAGATCGCGGGACTAGCTCACCTCGACAACCGTGTTTACTTCCTTTATCGAATCTACCATATGCTGAACGATCTCCTCGGTTGATAGAACCTCGAAGGGATAATCGTCAACGTCCGTAGCTCTCTCGCGGGGATTCCCTGACTCTATGTCCATAGCGAAATCGACGTCGTCGCCGCTCGACTCGTTTCCCGAATCGACGTCGTCGTAGGGTGTCTCCTCCTCAGAATCCATTGTTGTTTATTTTTTTAATCCTCTTTATTGTCACTGCACACAGACGCGCAGACACACGCGCGAAATAATGAGTCAGAAGAGGAAGAAGAAGAAGAAAGAAAAATTTTTCGTTCTATTTAAACGTTGATTTTTATTATTGTCCGTCGCTGCGCGATGAGAGAACGACACGGAAGCTTTTTTTTTTACAGTGACGTCACTCCCCTGGCTTCAACTCGGGTGTTTTGAGGAAAGAAAACACAATTCTGAGCGCAGAATATGATTATTCACACGCAGCGATACCCAACGAACGGGGACAGAGGCCCCAACACGCACGCAATGACCGTGTGCTGAGAGACTCTGAACCGAGAGAATGACGAAGAAATATTTTTCACGTGTATAAACGACGAACGATCTAAATTTCTTTCACAATACGTTTACAAAACCTTCTGTTACGAATCATTTAAACGCATATCGCAGACACTGGGATAAATAAAATTAAGATATTATTTTATCATTATTATTATTATTATTATTATTATGTGTACACCCGATCATAACGAACTGTCGTTGTCGTTGTCTTTTTTTTGTTTCTTTCTTTTATGTCGAGGGATTGAAAATCAGCTGCCAAATAAAAGACACGTACATACCGAAAGACAGAGATAGATAGAGATAGTAATATAAGAAACACACATAAGATAAGAAACGAAAAAGTAAAAATCTTCTATTATTCTTCGGCAGCTGATCAGTCATCCACTCTCTCTCTCTCTCTCTCTCTCTCTTTGATATAAATGGTGCCTGCAGACGCGCAGAAATTATCGAAGACGAAAACTTTTGTCTACTATATTACACTGACTGCCTGCCAGTTGCGACTTGCGAAGTGTAGTCGGAATATAACTGCAGTCACGTCGACTCTCGACCTACTTCTCGTTTGTTCGGAACCAATCGGACGAGAGATACGACGGATATTGACCAATCGGTGAGACGCTATACCTGCGGTTTTTACCCCGACTGCGACGACGGCATGCGAACATCTCGGTGTCTGTTCAAGGGACGATATAGCCCTCCGAATCCCTGGTGTGACGTCCGTCCCCTGACTTTTTTTTATAGGTTATACGCGAACGCGATTAACGACGTTTTTTCTATCAACGGACAATTTTCAAAAACACTTCACATCCGCGTGTGACGGTTGATATCGAAAGGAAAGAAGATCGCGGAACAAAGGAACGTCGATGATGCAGTGAAGATCACGATCTCAGACTTAGCGGCTACGTTCACGCCGTTCTTTGTTTACACGAGCGTTTTAGCGATCTTGTATAGATCGAAATGAGCCTTCCTTCGATCAAGGATTACTCAATCCTCGAAAAAATCGGGTCCGGAAGCTACGCGATCGTCCATAAAGCCTTTAAAAAAGTACGTCTCACCACGCTCAGAGGTTATGTTGTTTTTAGGTTATGTAGACGAAACGAAACACTGTTGTAGGATGGCTCGAGGGAAGTGGTGGCGATAAAGTCGATGGACAAGAAGACGCTATCGAAATCTTCTATAGAGAACATAATAACGGAGATAAAATTGCTGAAAATATTGAAGCACGAGCACGTTGTAGAAATGAGAGACTTCTTTTGGGACGATAGGTACATTTACATAGTAATGGAGTACTGCGACGGAGGTGATCTCTCGGATTTCATAAAGAAGCGACACAGGCTTCCGGAAAACATTTGCAAAAAATTTTTACAGCAGTTGGCTCAGGCCCTGAGGTTCCTCAGGAGCCACAACGTCTGTCACATGGATTTGAAACCGCAGAATTTACTCCTAGTCAGGAAACCCACGATCACTCTCAAGGTCGGAGGTGCGTGACTCGGTCATCCCCCGCACCCTATCGCACACTCAACCTATGATCGTTTCAGACTTTGGTTTTGCCCAGTACTTGGCAAACTACGAGCATCGCTGCGCCATGCGCGGTTCCCCTCTGTACATGGCGCCTGAGATATTGCTAGACCATAAATACGACGCCAGAGTAGATCTCTGGAGCGTCGGTATAATCGTGTACGAATGTCTTTTTGGAAAGGCGCCGTACTCCAGTAGCAGTTTTCAGGAACTTGCGGAGAAGATAAAAGACAGACGACCGATAGAGGTGAACAGAACAGACCCAGGGACTCGGAGCTTTATCTCATATCCGATCGTGTCGCCCACAGATTCCAAAAAACTCTTTAATATCGTCGGACTGCAGAGACCTGATAACGTCTCTCCTTAAACACAATCCATCCGAGAGAATCACCTTTGAGGAATTCTTTTCGCACCCGTTTCTGGACTTGATTCACGCCCCGACCAGGGATAACTACGACAAGGCTGTGGCTCTTGTACAGAAGGCAGTGCAAATGGACAGAGATAAGAGGTCCAAAGAGGCTTTTCACCTGTACTGCGAATCTCTGAGATACTTCATACCTCTGCTAACCAGTACGGTCATTCGGCATTCTAAACGCAGAAACTGAGATGAACCAGATAAAATTCAGTCCCTGTTTTATTTCCCAGATGAAACCGATCACCAGAGAAAAGAGGCGCTCCGACTCAGAGTCAATGACTACATAAAGAGGGCTGAGGAACTGAAGCGCGTTTACGCGGACGATTACGACGAACATTCAGACAAGTCCCTTCAGAGGACGGAGTCTGTAGACTCTGGCATCTATCGCGAATTATGTTAGTACGGAGTGACACGCAGACTCCGTACAATGTGGTATAAACGATTTCTCTGTTAGGTACGCTGGGAAAAACCACCCCTGGGATGAATGGGGCTCTCGAAATCGGCGAAGTTGCGGAGCAGTACCTGTCCGAAGGCAAGTATCAGGTCGCCCTGGAGAAGTTTAAGTCTGCTCTAGAGGTGCTGGTGCCTCTATTGGCCAAGGAGCCCGCGGGCCAGAGGAGAGACCTTCTGCACAAACAGGTAACGGATGTGTGCCTAACAACTGAACTCGCTTCTGAAACTGATCAGCTCTGTCCAGGTCCAGCTCTGGATGAAGGAGGCTGAGAGCACAAAGGCGCTTCTGGACACCAAGGATCTGGAGACGTCGACAAAGTCCGGTACGAGCTCGTTTGATCAATGCAGTTTGCAGTGATGGGTTGAATCTATGCTTCGTTCAGTCTTGTGTATATATTACGAAAAAAATAAATAAATATGTATGGACGTGTGCATCGGTTCTATTCCTATCCCTTCCAACGCGTCTGCGATATGCGCGCGCGAATTAATTCCGCTGTGCGTATGGGCGTCACTTGTTGCGCGTGGCTGCTGTTTACCACCCTCAACAAAGGTCGCGCGACCCTATGCGTCCACCTTACGAATTAATTTAACGATAGATGTAATATTGCCGATTGTTGATCGGAGTTTCCGTTTAGGTGAGCCGCGAGGTCGTTCACCGGAAATGGCAGGGTCGACGACCGCGATATCTAGATCGAGATTTCAATCCCTTGCAGAATGTTAAAGAATGAGGATCATATCGCGAAAATGGAGAAGAAAAAAAATGATCGTGAATTTTCGCGAGATCGAGATCGGTTCGTTTAGTCCTTCGTGAATTTTCGTTGTGGAAAATTTTCATCCCCTCTCTAGATTCCGGTATAAAATCCCCACCACCGCGTCCGGCGGATGTGCGGCAACGTCGCATTCGCTTGAGTACATAGAGGGCGATGGAGGGGATGGGGAGGACGCGGCAACGTCACACCATTCAAATCCAGCAGGCCCATCGAGCTTCGCAACGGACACGGGGTACCAACAGTGGCGTTTTGTTTGAACCTCGAGTAATAAATGGGTTATAAATGGGCAGAATAAAGGGTGTAAACTGATCTAATAATGTGCATGGATGTTCCCGGTTCAGAAATGAGGGCGCAAGATTATAACGAAGATGTAGAAATACTAGAGGCGCACGTAGAACGGGGTAAGTTTTCCGAGACTTTTAGGTTATGTACGACCTCTTGTTTTCACCGCGTTTTTTTTTTCTCGTCTACGACAGTCGCCGGAAGGCGGTAGCTCCCTTCCCTCCCCTCCTTTTTATAATTTTTTATACTCGTACTCTCGCGTGGTGACCACCACCACCACCACCACGCGCGAATACCACCACTCCTTCCCGCATGAGGCACGTGTTCATATTTTTTCGCGGGCAATTGTCAGTCCGGCCGCGGCTATGCGACAGAAATTATTCTTTTCCTGATCGGCCATTGCAGAAATGGGAAATGGTCGATCATCGTTTATGGGAAAATCGCTACGACGATGATCAACGGTATCTGAAAATCAAATGCATTTTATTCTCGTTCATTGCCCAACCCCTCTGGCGTGTGTATGTGCCGCATACGGTAATACATAGACCGGATAACGGCTCTCAACTGTTCCGTTCCTCAAACTGGGTCCGAGGCGGTCCAACGCCAGCGAAATGGGCCGGCCTCGTGTGGCATGGACTCTGAGCGCGGAAGAGCGCGCACATAAATGTATACACGCGGGTTATGAGTGTGTGCACATAGCCACGGTTCGCCGTAGGTAGTACATAATGTACGCTCGTATGTATACATACTCGAACTCCCCGCACAGACAGCGTACATTTGGCGGGTGATGTAACAAAGAAGTAGTTTCACGGACTTGGCCGAGTACCGACGAAGAGACCCTCAGTACATACCTAGCTGTACCCATCTACCCATGTATATCGGGTTTGAGAGTCAGTCAGCTGCTACGGGAACATGCCACCATTTGCAATTTCCGAGGAAATATTGCAAAATATGTTTTTAATGACACGATTTGCTCGTAATCTGATACAACAGAGGCGATTAGCGCTCTAATGGGTTTTTTCTTCCCTAATTGATATCCATTACTTTTGTTGTTATTCACGATCTCTGTGACGTATACAGATGTAAATGTAGAGAAAAGATAGTATTATGGGTTAGAATCATCTCGATAGATGGATTCTGAGTTATCTGAGCTAGATGGAAAATTGCTGATTATTGTTATTATCGTAATGACCTGAATCGCGAACCGTTACATAGCCGATTGCAATCGCGTAAATAACTAGGACTTTTTATAACGACGAAAATCTCAGTTTCGGAATTCTGTCGTACACAACGATAATAACAATAATAACAAATCATAATGATGATATTATCTGTGCGAACGAATCCTACTACACGGCGGCCATTTTGATATCCGTAATCCCCGTTTCCCCACTCCTAGGACTTTCAACGACGGCTGGCATAGCAACAGCGGCAACAGAGGTCGGCTATAAATAGACTTCTTGCCTCGTTACTACACAGGGTTGCCGATGTCGAGGTGTGGCAACGCTCGGTCATTATTGCGTCAGCACTTTTGTTTTGAACAAAAAACAAACATAAAAATTGAATGTGGTTTTTTTTTGTTTCTCATTTTGTTTTTTTGTTATTCAGCCATGACGACGCGGTTGTGGAATGTTTGTAACAAAAGAAAGGCGATGATAAAAACAAAGACAAAGAGAGAAAAAAAAAAGAGAAACAGATGCCATCGCGTCGACGCGTAGCCCGTCGCGGCAACACCGCCTCCCGTAAATCATGATTAAAATAATAAATACATATGTACAAGGTTTCGTATGTGTCCTATGTACAAATTGTACATAAGCAATATGCGCAGCTGCGCCCCAACTCGAACCGGGTATCTGGGTTCTGCGCAGATTTCTCGTCCCCCACTCTACGATCTTGAGCCCCCTCCACGGTGTGTCAAAACGATACCGGCGTAGATTCGCCGGAAGTGGGGGGAAGCTCGAAACCGCCATGTAATACATGAGACGTCGTACATAGAACCACACACGGGCGCGCTGTACTACTAACTAACCTCTACATATAACAATCTTGGCACTTTGCCTGAAAGAGCGCATATCGACCGTGCAGTGTTGCCGTACCTGTCCGTTCAAGATCTCGCACATACATACGAGGGACTAGGCCGCATTTCACCCGTCGGTGGCACTCTTTGAGTCGTATGTACTGAGCGCTAGTCGCATCGCCATGGTACACGTTGCGAATATTTTATATCATCTATGTATTAACGCATCTACTCCGTCTCGCAATAACAACACACTAACGCGTGAATACGTAATTAGAGGACCTACTTCTATCCGTTACAAGGATACACGTACCGCTCTTCGATCAAATTGAATTTCGAATCTCTGGATCTCGCGCTATCGACGGGCCCCGTAACCAATCGAAATGTACATGACTCTTTGTAAAATAGTTCATACCATGATAGTCGGAAAGTTTATGGAGAAGGAAGAGTAGTGGGAGTGACCAGAAGGGGGGTAATAAAAAGAACACAATATTCTTGGAATATCACAGACACGTTTATTATTGTTATTATAGTAGTACAACTTGTACAATACCGCGATAATGATAATTATTCGATGAACAGTGATCGTGCAGACGGAGAGAGAGAGAGAGAGAGGGAGCGATCGGTGTAGACCTAAGTAGGCAACGGAATGGAATCGTAGAGAGAAAAAAAAAGAATGAAGAGTCTACATGCATGATCTCTCGCGCGGGGTGGGTGGCTCGAAACGACCTTGGAAACAGAAATTCTAGCCTCCAACGAGGTCTCGTTGATGGAACGGAATGACGTCAGGCCGTAGTTCCTTTTGTTGGTTCTGCCAGACGTCAGCTCGCCATTGGACGGCCCCGCGGTAGTCCGCCATTTTGTCGAAGTGACTCACAGGTGGAGGCAGTAGAGAAAAACCTAGGATTTCATTAAACGGGGCCTGCGCGAAACTTGCGAGGCTACTATTCCGGGGAATATGTATGAAGAAAACCTTGCCGTCGTGGCGCTGATGCACATAAACGCATCGTTGACGAAAACAAAACACAAACAACAACGAGCGTCGATCTTGTTGAGAGGATTAGATCAATTGGAACGGGAAAATTTAACGTTACATGATCTTAATGAGACAAGAAAAACTTCAAAATAGAGTCAAAACGGTCATTTATTTCATTTTTCATCAGTTTCTTACTGCATACCCTAGGCTAGCAGCGTGGAGCCCGTCCGCTCACTGTCCGTGCTCCGTGCTCCGTGCTCGATCGGTGAGCGAGTAAACCCGTCGTCGTCGTCGTAGTCGCGCTGGCTAGAGCGCTGGCTTCGGTGGGAGTACAGTCAGTGTTAAAAACAGGACTGTACCGTACCGTACTGGGTTAGACGGTTGGTGCTTGCTCGTGTTGTAAAGTTTTCGATGCCGTGTAACTAAATTCGCCCCGATACGGAGAGAGACAGTGTCGAAGGATCCGTAAATCCGGCGTCTTCGGATATATAATAATACGAGCGTTTATGTAAACTAAGAGATGAATGAGGAAGATGTAATTCACACCCTCACAGAGCACGGGGAGTGAGTGAGAGTGGCCAGTAGCTGCTTTAAAAACACTCGGGGGGGCCCCCCGAACGCGGTGGAAAACCAACAGTGCGATTGCCAGTGTGTAACATATTTGAAAATAATCGAAAACACGTATAAAACAGTGCGAACGCGAGTGTCAGACCGCCTCGCCGCGAGAGGCCCGAGGGGAGCATGTAAACCCGCAAACCGTATGTCCACTGCCCGGCCGTCCGCGTACGTCAAATTGCTGCGGTACAAGGAGCAATCTCGATGCTACTACATGGCCTAACTACTATAATATTATAATAATGGCGTTATCCTCGGCCGCTAACGCCGCCGCCGTTATACTCGCCAAAAGTTCACCGCCTGTCTTAAACACGGGAGGAGGTATACAACCTCGCACTCACACTCACGCGATCTAAATGAAAATAATAATAATAATAATAATAATAATAATAATAATAATAAAATCATTCTTATAACATTTCTTTCAGTTTCCCTGGACAAATTGGTGGCTGTTAAGCAGGAGCGACCCGAGGACGATGCGGAGATCAGGGAATTGGCTGCCAAAATGGTGGAAGCGAACAAGGCGAAGATGGTGAACAGCGGAGCGATCGGAGTGTCGCGGACAATGGGATCGCAGCCGAGTCTGCCAGGTATCCTGGGCTATTTGTCTACTAACACGAAAAGGCCGGCTGATTCGTCCCTGCCTAAGAGTGCCAGCGGAGACGGAGGCAAGGTTCCGCTGGACGACGACAGCCAGAGAGGCAGGTTCGGGTGGACGAGCTTCGGGAAGTGTCACATACCCTACATACTCAGGGCGGGGGAGAGGTACTGCGCGGTCAGGATACTAGAGTCCAAGCTACTGAACAAGTACCTGTGCTATCTGCACCCTGACATATACAGCTGCACGTGCATAAGGAGCTTCTACATCACAGAGGCGGAGAGCAAGCTCTTCAATGAGATAAACATGAAGCACTGCGAGAACCAGTTCGGACGAGACCCGTTCACGTGCAAGGACCTAGTGGTCAGGCTCAAAGACGCCAAGGAGTTTTACACATTTTTAGACATGTGCTACAACAAGCTCACCGCCGGCGCTGCGGCGGCCCATAACGCGGGCGCGCCTCCGGTCAGCCAGAGGACGGAGAAGTGCGGGTTTATCAGGATCAACAAGGAGTCTGTGGTCCCGTACACCGTCAAGGACGGTCTAAAATACGTGCCGTTGTTCTACTTCGAGGGAGAGACTGACAACCTTAAACTAAAGGCTGAAAAACTCGAGGGATGGGATTTGTCGTATTTGAAATTCTGCTGCAAGGTTCAGGGCATCAGAAACGAGCTGTTTGCCAGCGAGACCTGCTCCGTGATCAGCCTCAGCGACATAAAGAGCTACTTCCCACCCGGCACAGGCTTCGAAGACTACTGGCCAAGCAAAGTGATGGACTCTCAGTTGCTGGTCAGCAGCAAGGGCGGAGGTGGGGGTGGCGGGTGGACCAAGCAGCCCCCCACCCCACCGGCGTCCAAGGTGCCCTCCCTGGTCCAGAACAACTCCGCAAACGCTAACAAAAACTCTATAAACGTGAGGAGTGGTCAGATGCAGAGCAGCATCGTTTCCCGGGGCGTAGTCAACAACGCTGCCACCATCCAGAGGGTCCCTCAGCAGAGGTCGGTCGTTACCACTCACCCCGCCCACTCGTCGCCCTCGTCCAGACTGTCACCCGCCAGGAGCAACCCTGTGGCTCAACAGCCCCTGCTCAATGGATGGTCCGGACTGGTCGGCGGGCAGCCAGCGTTTCAGACGTCAGGACTGGTCTCGCAGGCTAGTCAGGTGATCAGGATGACAAACGCACCGCTTAATATGCATAATGTGAGTATGCTTTGGGGGATCTGGTCGATCTGACGCAGGACTGACTAGTTTTTGTATTTGTCTTTGCAGCAAATATCGTCAGTGAGTAAAACCTACTCCCAGCAGTCTAGGAGTAGGGGGGGTGGTGGCGGGGCAGGGGCGCAGTATCCGGGTGTTTATCCAGTTACGACTATGCAAGCCGCTGCTCAGGCCCAGCCACCCCCTCTCATAAGATCTACAGCCCACAACAGTCAGCCCAATATTGGGTAAGTTGGATCATTGTCATCGCCTGTTATTTCAAACACTCGGAGGACCATTCCTCGATCGGAGATATCCCAGTGACCGATTTCCGTGTTTCAACTACCCAAATTTTTGTCATCCTCTTCAAGCTTGTGTAGATATCTGAATGAATGAGTAGAAGCTCTACTTCGCGTACTCTGATCGTGCGATTGGAGTTTTTGAGATTTAAGTAAAGTCAAATAAAGATCTCAAATGTTCAAAAATCGGAGTCTATACGGGATGGCGCATTTCACGTGTCGAGAATGGGAGGGGCTTAACTTCGAAACGCTCGATGTCAAGAACGCACTTCACAGCCAACGATCCAAGCTTCGAAATGCGTCTTTGACATGAAATTTACATCGACCGTTTCAAAGTTAAGCCCCTCCCATTTTCGGCGCGTGAAACTCCGCCACCCTGTAGATACGATAGTTATGATTTCACACTAGAATCATCAGAATCACCCCTAGTGTTTATTATTATATTCTCTATCTCTGAATGACCGTAAGAAACAAAAATTGGTACATATGGAATGTATGTATGATTTTACTTTTTCTTTTTAATATAGTTATCCAACCTATGGGAAGGATGACTGGTGAGTTTCCTGTACAATGTATTATAGAAAAAAAAGAAACTGTGTCTTCGTTGCTACGATGTGCACACTAAAATATGTATCTAAGAGTCGTCAATCTGTTATTCCGATGTTGCCCGTGCTAACGAATCGGTATTTTGGTAATTCCAGGGCAACAACTACGTACACAACACAAAGCCTAGGCGTTCCAAGCGCCGTGAGTCCGAGTCCCTACCCTCACAATCTGCTAGGCCTAAGCTTGGACCAGGGTCACGGATTGTTGCCGTCGTCGCAGAGCATGCTGTCGCACCCATCGCGGCATACTCCGCCTGGCCACAATTCGACGACGGCAAAGTATCCCCCGCCCCTGCTGCCCGTGAACGGGAGCAGCAACAACGCGAGGTGAGGATAGAGAGAATAATCTGTGCCTCCTGGATCTGAAAAGTTTCAGAAGAATAACGAACGACGTTTGTTTTCTGTTTATCAGGGATTCCAGGGGCAGGAAACCGCTGATAACGATAGCAGACACTCCGACCTCGGGATCTCACGTGCCGTACAAAGTACAGAAGGCATTGGTAGACGAAAAAATGGTTCCGTGCATAAACGCCAAACCCTACATATACACGGAATTGTTAATGACGCTTCCCGATTTTGTATCACAGTATTTTCCCACTTGCGATATAAACCAGTGCAGGAAAGTCTTCACGGACGTTCTATGCATAGATTTGTACCAGGGAAACAGGTGAGACGCGCAATACATTACATCGTGGTGGAAAAAAGAGAGAGACAAAGAAAATTACAATATTCTTGTTTCTTGTTCCTCACAGGCAGCAGATGCAGATGCTGATGGAGGCTGGTAAATGTTCGTCGGTGAACGACGAGCTACCCTTAGTCCAAGTTAGGAGTATAATGCAGTACATGCCGCAGATGAAGTACATGTTGAATCGCGGCGCGGGAGGAGGTGTTGGTGGAGGTGGAGGAGGAGGAGGAATACCGACGCAGTCAGCTCACTTGTCCGAAGAGCACGCGACTAAAAAACGACAGAGGACTAGCTAGGACTGGCTACAGCCTTACTGGCCCACGTATAATTATTATCACGCTTCTTTTTCATAGGAATAAAATAAAATTTGAATGAAAGAATAAGAAAAAACTTTGAAAAAACACAAGAAACAGAAAAAGAAGAAAGAAATTCCTTATAAAACAAGCAAAAACAAGATGAAAAAATAAAGAAAAAACAGAGTTGAATTGATATTGAAGAAACACTATCGTATCAAATGATTTTTTTGATACGTTATTATAATAATAATAATAATGAACTATTTAAAGAAAAAAAAATAGTAGGTATATATAACGTGACACAAAATTGAGAAAACAAGAAATGAAAAAATAAAATAAATTGATATATAAACGAAAACAAGAAAAAGAAGACAAAAAAGAAAAGAAAAGAAAACAACAGCCGATTTATAATTGGCGTAATTATATCTTAAGGTGCTTTTTTCGTTTTTGTTTTTTAGATCAATTATTATTATTATTATTATTATTATATACCATTATTATCATTATCATCACACACACACACATACACACACGGATTAAATAGAAAAATAAAAGAAATATGCAAATATTTATAAACCGATCTTAGTTTTGTTGATTTTTTTTTTTCTTTCATGAATTCCGTTACCGTTTCTAAAATTTGTCTAGAGGAATTGAAAAATTG
>JAFFZH010015327.1:99239-125173 GCA_018420115.1 Euura saliciscinereae | reverse complement strand
GAATATTAATCCAAAAGACGTCTCGGATCTCTGATACCGTTGAATTAATTTTTTGAAATTGACCAAACTATCACTATTCGACGAAAATATATAATCTCATCGTTGAGAGACGTGAATTTCAATGGAATTTGAATGAAAAATGTAACCGATTTAATAAAAATTGGAAGTCCCTAGTAGTATCGAGCCTATAAGAATTTGTTCTCCGCAATTTATAGCTAACGTGCTTCGCACAGGCTTGTATTTAAATAGCGATCCATAGCGATCTATATGCCATTGATTGAATCATTTGAGGGGAAAGACAAAATGAAATATATAAATAAATAAAATATATTATGTATACATGTGTACGGAAAATTATAAGCAGAAGAAGATCAAGTGAATACAAATGAAAATTGAAAACGTACAAAGTTCTTCGAACTTGCCTAATGCGATTTATTTTACATTTAAGAAAGGAAATACCAATTATTAGTTATACATATTGTATGAATAAGCGTACACGGCTAATCTATACGAGAAATTTATTTCGCGGTCGGAAAGATCGATTCACATTATCGGAGTCCATAAGCTATAAAAATTTAATCGAGTCGAAAAATCCCCAGCAACAAATTGAAACGTGCATTTCATCAGCCCAGGCTTCTTTCCACTCGTTATTATAACTCGATGTGTAAAATGTAACAATATTTCAATGATTCTGTTTATTTTTATTATTATTATGATTATTATTATTATTATTACTATTATTACCACTATTACCATACAAGAGAGGAATAGTTATTATATATTTTGCCGTGCCAGAAAGGAAGAACGCTGCCGACGGTACTTATAGATGAAATTGTAACAATTAAATCGATAATTGTACGATAGAGTAATAAAATACTATATAATTATGTATCAAGTAAATTATGTATAAAAAAAGACAATCATATCTCTTTTATTTAAAGTATTATTATCATTCATCATTATTACTTTTTATGTCGAAACCTCGATTTTTATTCCAAACATTTGACTCCAACTAAGTTTAGAATACGATATAACTAATTCATGGTCAGTGACCGCATAACAAGTCACGTAAGTTGGTAATAAAATTCTATATAGGCACGGACGCATCCTTTCATTCTCTATTTATTCTTTATAATTCATTTTCATTCATCCACTTTTCGTCAAGTCCGGCCAATTCAAAAGACTTTTATCCTCATTGATGTAAGATTTGAGCGTAGAAGATCGGTTGGCTCAATGTCGCTTCTACTGATTCGACTAACATGAACGATACATTCCAATTTCAGGTGAAATATGATATTATTCAAGGCGACGAGAGTATTCATAGATTGATATTGCAGATGATTTTCTGATCACAATTCATAGTCGTCATTTATCGACTTGGCGAACAATGCGACTGTAAGATTTTCGAAAGAATTTTCTACCGTAGTTTTAGGACAAACTGGTCAACGCGTGGAACAAGGAATTCAAGAATTTGAATAACGGCACCGAGCGTCATCAATGAAAGTACCCAGACCCGTTTCTGAGGGGACGCAAGGGGTGAAGAATTCGTTCTACGTATACACAGGCACACCTGTAATCCATGTTCCCTGTTCGTATGCACCTACTACATACCATCTCAACATACTTCGGTGGACTCTGGATTTAGAATACGACGCGGAGTTTTTCAGGGTGCAAGGATCGACTGTTATCGACACTGTACAAACGATTCGAATATTACGCGCATTTTGTTCACTTATCGTTGGTAAAATCTGAAGTAGATAACAGATAACTCGACACTGTGGAAACATCTTGGCTCTCAGGTGACTATTTTTTTTTCTCTCGTTATCATGCTACGTTTTCACATAAGTTCTGCAAGATTATCATCGTCTGGGCCGACTGGATCGCGTTCAGAAATTAGAATTAATTTTTTCAACAAAGGTCGACAAGAAGCTGTTCAATCATTCCCAAGTACACAACAACTATCAACGTATCTTAATTTCAATCCATCAACTACACGGATAGTTGACGAAGAATTTCTGAAGACTTGAATAAGTAGAAGTGGCCTTGGAAGTGCCGAGAATCGTATATTACATACCGTGGCCTGAAATTTGACCTACATCCATTCGATCTTGTCACCGATGTCACCTGATTATTCATCACTGCGATACAGGTAATATACTTATACATTTCCAAGTGAAGACCTTTTATTTCTTCATTTGCAAGTATGATTTCATAATAATTAGGTATTGAAGTTGAATTGATATAAAATATAAAATGTGTTATCAATTTGACCCGATTCTTTCGAATCTGATATTTTTTTGCACCAATCATCTGATCGCATAGATATAATCAACCGTGAGTTTTATCGACCGATCTTTTTATACACAGACGTGTTATCTGCACACTTACCTTCGCAATGCAGTAATGATTTGATTGCCAATTAACATTATAATATTCACAAACTGCTTCTTACCTTATTGGTCAACAGGTGATAATAGTGCGAATCGTTGAACATGATTTGCATTATAATGGAATATGTAATGGTATTCTGACTGTGGTCAAATCGGAATCGGAACTCGAAATTTGCGTTCGATGGGTCAAATTATTCAAATTAAACGAGAAATCCGTTAGCAATTCTACGTCAGAGAAACTTTCAAGTTTACCCATCGATGTTCGAGGGAGACGCGGCTACCCATGAAGATAGTGTTATATACGTATAATTTCGGAAAACAGGTGTGCATTGGAAAAAAAATCAGTGAAAAACAGCAGGATCTAGTTACTAACTCGAGTGTGGCTATCCTGATATTTGATTGGCGGAAATCATTCTAATTTCCGTATCGCGGTGATAACAGAAATCAGTCCACCTGTGCGGACTGATTAACAGAGATTTGCCGCAATAGTAGATAATGGCTCTGGTGAAAATTATCACTCTCTCGTATAATCGACGGCATTCGAACAAATCCTATTTGCCACGTGGTGGTCACATCTTCGAAATTGAAGCGCCCCGTTTTTCCATCGCTCGAACTCCCTCAGCAATTCTTGATTATTTCACCCTTTTGTATTCTGTCTGTAGTTTTCGCATGTACACTATAATTCTGCAGTACTCTTGTTGTTAAAAAAATACTATTGTAATACTTAACTTTGCGCTGTACTGTTTACATCTGGGGGATCCCATCCCATGGTGAATAAATTCTAATTCTATTTCTGACCGGGCATCCCCTGGTGGAAATAATTTCTACGCCAGAGTACGAAAATTTCTACGAATTTCTATGAACATGTCTACGATTTTCTATGTCGTTGTAGGACAATTGGGACACTGTCGTAGTTTTGGCGTAGAAGTTTTCGTACTTCTTTTCGTAAATTTTCGGTGTTTGGTGTACGTAGAATATCGTAACATTTTATATGATTTTATATGAAAATAATTTTTACCACAAACTACAAAAATTGTATGATTATCTACGAAAACTTGTACGATTTTTTGCCTGTTTTCGAAAAATTTCGTAGTATCTGCGTAGAAATTTTCGTAAAATGTAGTCAGCTTTTCGATGAAAATGATACATTATCGTAATTTGACGTAGTAGAAGGTCGTACTATTGCACGGAGATGGCGAATAAGTGTGATACATTTTTTTTCGCTATTGGGCTTTTTTTTCACTTCTGTAGTAGAAAGATTGTGAATTAACAGAATTCTTCGGAAAATACAAACGATTCTCCACGAAAGAACATTCAGCCTTATTCCATTTGTAGATTTTTGAAAATTGTCGTGGCTATTCGTGGAACTAATATTCCGTTGCTTGAAGAAAGTAGAATTTTGAAAATTCTCATAAAAATTAGTAGTTTTCTACTGCTAAAATCGTAGTCTTCAAACAATAGAATATCAGTTCTGTCGACAATCGATGTAAAGCTGAATAATTTTTCGTAGTCTTGGAAGTGAAAAACTACGGATAATCATGAAAAATTACGAAAATCCACAGTCTTCGAGTAACGCAAGTATCATATCTACGAATATCCATGAAAAAAAAAAATACGGAAAACTACACGGAATTTGGAATTAGTACGAAAATCACGATTTTTTGCACATTTTTAGGCTTGAATTTGATCGAAGTTTGACGTAGAAGTTTTATCATTTTGAATACAATTTATTTTCAGATAATTCATGAAAAATTGTGAATAATTATCGAAGTTTGTTGTAGGATTCTACAAAATTGTACGACATCCTACGAGACTCAACGAGCTTGGATTTTGTTATTTTGCATTGAATATTTTTTATTTTTACTTCTTCATATTTTTTGAAAAATCGGGAATAATTGGAGTTCCTTGTAGAATGTTACGCAATTACACATTCTACGAAATTTGATGAGCCAAAATTTTTTATTTCTTCCAATAATTCCAACATTGTAGACTACAGTTTATCATACAATCCTACAAAATTCCAGAAAATCTTAAGTTCTTAGAAAAAAAAAATACAAAAAATGTGCTTCGTAGGAGTTGTATATTTTATTTCGATTTCTTTGAATGTCATATATTTTTATAGTTTGTCGTAGAATTTCACGCTAATGTAGGCAACAAACAGTTGACGTTCGTTCGAGTCATAAATTACTATTATTATTATTATTAACATCATCATCATCATTATTATTATTATTATTATTATTATTATTATTATTATTATTATTATTATTATTATAAAACAGCTGTAAGCTGATAGCTTGTGTAGCTGTATCATGTATGACGATTATTGGCTCTCGGCCAATAAATGTCATTACTTTGTTCGTACTTTTTCTTGGATATTGGTAAAATTCACGTAGATTCTACGAATATCTACGAGAATCGACGCAAAATGAAAGATGGTGTCGAAAATGAAAAGATATTCTCATGAAAAAAGACGTTGATTTTCATAATTTGTTATAGAAGTTCGTAGTTTTGTACGAAAGTTTATGAAATTTCACGTCGAAAAAAATTCTACCTCATCGTGCCGTAGATTTCATTTATTCAAATACACAACTGTAGATTTTCGTTGTTTTTCGTCAAAAGTTGTATTTCAGAAATATGTAGTTAATATATGCATTCGTTAACTGAAATAGTTTGTCATTAGAAATCGTAAAGTTGCATTAAGTTTTTTTAGAAATTCGTACTTCTTTATGAAAGTCTAATATGACATTCTACGAAAAAAAAATTTCTATGATCGACTTATAGTTTTTTCAAAGTTGTTATTTAAGAATTGTAAATTTTCGTCATAGATTGTAGAAATCCGTATTTTTATACGAAAAAAATACTTCTTTCGGAATTTCGGAATTTTTAAACCATTTCTCATATTGTTTAACTAATTTATACGATTTTCTACATTTTTCACTTTTGTCGTACTTTGGCGTAGAAATTATTTCCAGTCCAGGGTCGGCGGGCATCGGGTCTGCGATATCGGATACAGACCTAGCGGGTCCAGTGATTGCGGAGTTTGAACTTGGAAGCATGTCTCCCCCCCGCTTCCGCCCGAACAGTTCCGAAGAGATCGAAGAGTGAAGAGCGAAGAGTGAGGATATAATAGTAGTAAGTAGAGATGGCCGATGCCCCGTGCCCGATGGGAGGGTATTAGCGAACGACCCGCCAGACTTTGGTTGGGTTTAGTTTGTGAAGAGCGTCAGACCTGGTCATAGCGTGGAGCGTCGACGACGGAGGCTGATGAAAGCCCGACGATAAGTTGCTGTTTGCTAATTCGCTAGGCGTCACTCAATTCGACTAACGTAAAACTTCGCGCGGTGCCTGACCGTGATTTTCACTCTCGGATTTCACTTCTAACCTAAATCGACCACGGTTACCGCTAAACGTTCTCGTTATATTATTATAACTTAACACGCCTGAGTTCTCGTCGCACTTATTTTCTCCACGCATACCGCATCCAGGTTGTGTCCGAGGACGACGTTCCAGTTCAACCACCGGCAACACCGATTAATCGTGTCCAATTAAATATCCTAACCTCTTTCGCGAAGGATTACATAAAAGTATTACAATAATATAAAATATTTCAAAACAGTGACTAAATACCAAAAGTATCGAGTACATATACAGAAGAGTGACTTTTTCTGTCTTTCACAGAAATTTCATGTCCAAGATTCCGACTGGCTGGAATCTCAATTTTATACACGTGTATCAATAAATCGGGATAAAGTCGATCGAATCGAGCAAAACATGTCGTGGCCAAGTAACGTGGGAATCAAGGCGATCGAAGTTTACTTCCCCGCTCAGTACGTCGACCAGAATGATTTGGAGGAATTTGACAAAGTGTCGGCGGGCAAATACACCGTGGGCCTGGGTCAGTCTAGAATGGGATTCTGCAACGACCGAGAGGACATCAACTCCCTGTGTCTGACGGTCGTCAGTCGTCTGATGAAGCGGCACAACATAAAACCGGAAGACATCGGGAGACTGGAAGTCGGGACGGAAACAATTCTGGACAAAAGCAAATCGGTCAAGTCTGTGCTCATGCAATTGTTCGAGCCTTTCGGCTGCACGGACATCGAGGGTGTCGATTCGACCAACGCTTGTTACGGCGGAACCGCAGCCTTGTTCAACGCAGTTGCCTGGGTCGAGAGCAGCGCGTACGACGGAAGATTTGCTCTGGTGGTTGCCGGAGACAACGCCGTCTATGCTCCCGGCAGCGCCAGGCCAACGGGAGGGGCTGGAGCCGTTGCGATGCTGGTTGGGCCCGACGCGCCGATAATCTTCGACCGAGGAGTGAGAGCGTCTTACATGAGGCATGCCTACGATTTTTACAAGCCAGACTTGAAGTCTGAGTACCCTGTCGTCGATGGGAAACTTTCGATTCAATGCTACCTCAGCGCGCTCGATAATTGCTACCAAAAATACAGTGAAAAAGTTGAGAAGAAGAACCCCTCCGAGACCGTATCCTTGGCTAGTTTCGGAGCGGTCTTGTTTCATTCCCCGTACGGCAAACTTGTGCAGAAATCTTTTGCTCGTATAGCTTTCAATGACTTCTTGAAATCTGCAAAAGGTGTCGGAGCCGAGAAGTATCAGGGTTTGGAGAAATTTTCTCACCTAAAACTCGAGGACACTTACTTCGACAGGGATGTAGAGAAGGCTTTTCTCACGCTGAGCAACGACGACTACCTGGAAAAGACTAAGCCCAGCTTGTTGATAGCCAATCTTGTAGGAAATATGTACACTCCTTCGGTTTATTCGGGTCTTGTTTCCTTCCTCATTAGCAAACCGATCGACCAGCTGGCCGGTACCAAGGTTGGCGTCTTTTCTTACGGATCAGGCCTTGCCTCCAGCATGTATTCGTTGACCATCGCCAAAGATTCCTCCCTCAAATCCGACCTAGAGGTATTGGTGTCACGTTTGTGTTACGTGAAGGAGCAGCTGGAGGCGAGACGGCGGGCTTCGCCGGAAGAGTTTACGCAAGTTTTAGACGTTAGGGAAAAGAATTGTCACAAAGCACCGTACCAGCCAGAGAGCAAGGTCGACGATATGTTCGATGGTACTTATTATCTAGAAAGCGTAGATGATAAATACCGACGCACTTATGGGATAGTAAATAAAGGGAAATAGGATTCCGATTGAGAGTAGGAAGAAGAAATGTACCTATTTTTAGAACACAAATTTATTTATCGCTCATGATCATTGATCAGGGATCAGGAGCTTGCGCTAATTTATATAGAGTAAACACAGAGTAATGACAATATTTTTATCAATGCTTAGCAAAGTTCAAGACAATGAAGACGGTATTTGTTATTCTTTGATAATAATTCATTATCAGTAATGAATAATAAATGCAAAAGAGGCCTAGAAAATCGTGAGTATTCTCTACTTGTAAATACATACGCACTCATATGTACATGTATTATATACGTATATTTTTTATTCGTACTCGTATCGAACGTACGTACAAATATCTTTTGCTTTTTCTATCTGTGAGATATGAAAATGAAAGAAAACGTTACACAAGTATTTGCGTGTGACATTCGAATAATTGTTTATAGACGAAATCTTAGCCCTGCAACCTCACAATCTCTGGAACAACAGAGATTACTGTATGTAACAACAAAAAATATGGATATGGATGAATAAAATTTTATACGCTTGTATACTAAAATACAATAACGATGCCTAAACAGAGGCCAGTATTCTTATTGTTAACCAAATATACGTACCGCCGATGACATTGATAACTTGGAGAATATTTTTTGTGTAAAATAATGACAGATTATGAGTAGATTGTAGGTAAGTAACTGAAAGAAAAATTTAAGGCTTTGTCCCATTGTCGCGGAGTGTGGGGACTGCTGCATTTTACATCACGAGGACACAAGGGTTACAGGTCAATTTGCTGGAGGACAACAAAAGAATTTATTCAAACCATTTGGCAGCTTCTGAATGCCTTTGCGCATTAGCTGAATAATTTACCAGGGTCTATGAGCCGGGTAAAATTGACCTCTCTCACCTACGCATCTAATAATAATAACAATCTATGGTAAAATTCGAATTTCCATGTATTGTTTGGAGATTTTTTAACGAATAGTTAAGTTTTTGTGAAAAAAAGTTTTTATGCCATTGTTATCGAAATGATATAATTCTTCGCGAACCCCACATCATCACGATGCTGTGTTAATTAATGATTACATATACGTATAAAATTAACGCCAGCATCGGACAAGCGGCGTTCTATAAAATTTTAGTACTAACTGTAAGTATCCAGGTACAAGACCAATTGTTTATTAAAAAGAAACGTTTTTACAAATTTAATTTTGTCATCTCATTTTCAACCCCATTTTCCTTTCGTTGCTTAAATTAAAAAATAATAATAATTAAAAAATATCCTTCCATCATTATTCAGGCAAGTATGTTATTAGAGGGAAATTATTTGTCCGGTAGCGAGCTAGTTCCCAAGCATCTCACATCTGCTCACTCTGTTAGTTTACTCTAGTCATCGATAAATAATGGACGTAATCATAACACTCTGTCAGGATGAAATATATCCCTGATACCGTAATTGAGCGATGGATGTTCGTTTCATACTAATCCATCATCGAATGTGAGCGTCATTGTCCAAATTTAAACCTCTAGCGGTCCGTTCACAATTCCTGACTCCACGGACTTTGAATATTTCCTCGCCGCTGATGTTTATTCAATTTTTTTCATCCTGCCAACCACGTGGCGGATGTGACTTTCGCAGCGGACCTTCGGCACGGCACGTAATGACGTCATGCTCGGTCTGCCAATGGGAAGTTCTGCTTCTGCTGCGTCAAACAACCGCTTGCGAGTTGCGATTGTGTTGTGCATACATGATATTTCTGTGTTAAATCGCGTGGAATTAATAATTCTAGTAAAAAAACACGAGTTTTAGCATCTGCAAACATGTCGGGCCCTATGGTCTTGTGCCAACTGTGGATGGGGGGCGTAAGTTCAGTTTTTTTCGACTATGTTATGCCGTAAACAAAATCCTAACCTATAAAATTTTGTATCTCACTCATTTTACTCGGTACTCCTAAAAATGGATCTTATATCTTATTTCCACCCGATCCAGCAATAACAACATTCGAATTTACAGCTGGAACCTTACATGACCGAGAGTTTCATTATGAACGCGTTTCATAAGATGAACGAACAGCCGCAGACGGTAAAAGTCATGCGGAATCGTTATACTGGCGAACCAGCCGGTTACTGCTTCGTTCATTTTCCAACCGACGAGATGGCACTCGATGCCATGCACAAATTAAACGGCAAAGCTATACCAGGCTCCAACCCTGTAGGCAGATTCGATTCTCCTATTTCTTTCTCTTGGATTTTTCAAGACCGAACAATGTCCATTCAAACCTGCCGTTCATTCGTTTTCAGACAGTCAGGTTCCGCTTGAATCATGCCAGTACAACCGGCAAACCAGCCACGGACAGAGAATTCAGTATATGGGTAGGCGATCTGTCCACGGACGTCGACGATTATTCTTTGTACAGAGCATTTGCCGCCAAGTATAATTCCATCAGAACAGCGAAGGTGATTTTGGATAGTTCTGGATTCAGCAAAGGTTACGGATTTGTTAGATTCGCCAACGAGGAGGAGCAGAAAAACAGTCTGGTTACCATGAATGGATACCGAGGACTAGGCACCAAGTCTTTGAAAATATGCAACGCCGTTCCCCGACCTTGGAATAAAATTACAGGGTAAAATTTGATTCGCGTGTTGTTTGAATATCTCAGAACTCGAATCGACCGATTATATAATGCTCTTTTTTCTTAGATCGACGCCTCCGCAGTCGTCTTCGGATTACTCAATGTCGAATATGAACTCTGAACCGTACAACTATTACGACACGTCGTCGTACTGGAACAGTTACAGTGCGTGGCAACAAGGATACTACGAGAGCGAACCAACGTCTGACAATTACAACAATTATGTTTCGGACCAGAAACCGGAGGAAGATGAATTGGAATTGATTGGTAACTGACCTAATTTTCTCTTCTGCCTGATAGAATTCATAGACACGGACATTTACCCTATGAATTGAATTTAATGTTCGTTGATTAACGTTTCGCAGAGCATTCTGTGCCAGTTGATGTGGACAAGTTCAACAGAGACGCCATCGAACAGGATTACAACATGTGGGATGCTCTGGAAAGTTCCAAATGGATCCCCTGCGATACGCTTGAATTGTGCTATTGATGTATCATATTTCATCAAGTTTCCGATACCTCGCAGAATAAATCTATTTTTCTAGTTCACCGCGTGCTGCGGGATCTGGAATGATTTGGGAGGACGGTTGAACAGGAACAATAAACATCGCGTTATTTATCCAGAGTTCACTTAACTAGTCGTTTATTCTACATTTTGGATAATTTACGTATTTCGCTGTTGTATAAAAGCTACAGGCTAGGATACAAGGAATGAATAAACAGCTCCGGAATAATTTTTCAATTTTAAAGAATTTTTTTGGTAATGACCTTCTGTGTACAGGTTCAATATAAATGCGTACATCCTGGAGAAACGAGGGTACAATTGACATACGAGCCTTTGATACAAACAGGAAGAGCTTTACAGGGAATATCTTTGTGTGTTTCCTGTTCAATAAAATAATCAAAGTTTCATTTGGGAGATAAATTTGTCATCTTATGTATACATGACATCTGAATAATTTGAAAAGAAATGCTCGCTCGCAAAGATACTGGAGATCTGTTTATCAGAAACCTGAAGATACACTTGAAATGTCTAAAGTAGAACCATGTTGGAAGATTGTTTACGATCTTTTTCTCACACTCACCGGAGGTAAATACATACATATATTCAACAGACCTAAAAACTAATACCATGTTGTACTCAGAGCTAACATATTCACTATAGGCCCCATGGCTCGATACAATAGTATATTGTTTACCGAGCGAGAAAACAGTCGATTGCGGGCCGAGTACGAAGTTGAACACCGAGGCAAAGCCGAGGTGTTTTCAACTCGTACGAGGCACAAGCAACTGTTTTCTCCGAGGTGAACATACTATTTTTTACGACAGCAGAGCGAAAACAGCGAGTAGCGGAGCGAAAACAGCAAGTTTCCATCCGCAAACGAGGGACCGGCAATTGACTGGTTTCCATCCTCGTTTGCGGATGGAAACTCGCTGTTTTCGCTCCGCTGTCGTAAAAATGTATTTTTCTCATGCCGGAAATGGGCTCAGAGATATTTACAAATAACACAAATGTAGTGTATGTGAAATGAAACTCTATGCAATCGTTAATTGTAGGTGGTTTAATGATAAGTTAAAGTGATGCTCGTCACAATCTAATATACGGTACTTAATAATTATCCATAAATATAGCGAGAAAAAAAATAGATTTATGCCATTGTTCGTAATACATTAATTGATTCGTAAAAAGAGTAGAAAATTCCGTTAAATACGAGTCGTAACCGTCATTAACGAAATAGAACAATGGGAGTATCTCACGGGGTACAAAGTCACCTGATTACACGTACGAAGATTATTTTTTATTTTATGTCCACCTATATGCATCAAAGGCTTGGATCCACTGAAATAAGACGAACGTCTGTACGATAGAAAATGATTTCGCGATATTATCTGTGTAGTGATGATATTGTAATGAAAACTGAGCCATAGCTACAGCTGCTTTGACATAGGTATAATCTCGGTAGTCGGCGAGTTTGGAGAACTTGCTATGCAGTGTTTACAGACTGTTAACCATTGACGACCGGAGCTTCGACTTCGGATATCTTTGTCGTGACCGTCGCTAGAAGCTCCGGCGATAGATCAACGACCGGTGTCATATTTGTCTGGCTACCACCGTCCATTCCATCGGCATTTGGACTGGGACTGACCATGTAAACTTGTAGCATAGTTTTTCCCGGTTCACCCGGCGATTCGCTGGACAATATGACCAATGATCCAGGTTTCACTTTACTCATATCAGGGATCGTGTTTTCCACCGTTTTCGGAGGATCTTCTATCATTCGCGTCTCATTGTTGGACGAGTCTATCAAACTTTCATCCGATTTTTCAGCTGGTTCTAGTTTCGGTTTTTCAAGCTTGGGATTTATCTTCTCTCTCGAATTTTCGTCCGTATGAGGTTCGTCAAATTTGTTGATATCAGGAGCTTGTAATTTTCTGGTCTTTGGACATCGGCCCGAACGCGTTGGTTTAACTTCGTAAATTTCCGTATCGCTATCAGAGTCGGTGAAGATCCTCGCACCGTGCACCAAATCATCCAGTGCTTTGTCCATTGATCCTTTGTGCTTACGCTTTTCACACTTTTTAGGCTTCTCAACGCTCAAGTTGTTGTTAGTTTCCGATCGCGACGGTTCCTCTGGAACAGTTCCTGGATCGTCCACCTCTGTAACGGTTCCCGGATCGTCGACCTCTTCCTCATCGTCATCAGCGGAATCGTCAATTTGTTCGATACTCAACGTAACAAATCCTGGACAGAATAGAAAGTCAATTAAAAATTCGTTGTTTCCCGTGAAACGGATTCGGGGCACCTAGTTTATCGATACTTACCACATCGTTTCTTTTTCTTACGCCTAGATTTCTCTTTCTCTTTCAACTTCATTTCCTTTGCCTTAATTTTCTCCTCTTGCTCCAATTTTTCTCGTTCTTCATATATAGCTGCGAATGGATAATCAGAGTTGTCATTTGGAAATTTGTACTTCTTAAATTTTATGCATAATAAGAGCCTATTGGTTTTAAACTCACCGAGTTCTTCCTCCAATGCATCTGTATCAAATTCCTGATGATACTTGAGCGCTTTTTCGACCAACGGTCTATTCGTCTTTTCTTCCTTCTTAAATTTCAATTTGATCTCTTGCCGAGAACGATTGGGGAACAAACTTTGCATCAGAAGAAAATCCGTCCCAATCGTGTTCAGAGCTGTGTAAAATCTCAGAGTTTCCCACTTGGGCCAATCTTTGGTTTTTCGAGGGCGTTTGTAGAACCCATTTCCGGTACGCCCTTCGTCCACCACTACTTCAGAGTTGGCCAGTGCTTCGCGACCCTTCTTCGTGCCAGTTTGTTCGATCACCAAACTCTGTTCGTCGATGATTAGTTGACCATCCGGACCAACTTTGACCTGCGGCACAGGCATTGCGGTCGGTTCATCCGCGTTCTCTTCGTCTTCATCGAGATTGTCGTTCAGGCTAAAATCATAGAGATATGAGATAATTCAATCGTGCCACAAAACGTCGTTCGATCAAATACAATGGTTCGTCGTTTCAACGATACTCACGAAGCAACAGAATCTCTTCTGGCTACCGCTGCGGCAGCTTCATCCTGGGATTTCATCGGGTTTGTCACAGGATTGTAGTAGATTAAATCATACATGGTGAGTTTGTTTCTATCCGGGGCTTTGTTTCCATGTTTATGTTGAAACTCTCTCCTGGCTTCGGCCAATTTTCTAGCAGATTCCGAGATGACCATTCGTCTTTTTGGCACTGGTCGAGATTCGGGAGCCTTGCTCTGACCGACCGTTGTTTTCTCCGGTTCCTTGTTGCTCTGCACGGAACAAACCGAGTCGTTTCTCATTCTCCCAGGAACTGCGGAGCTGGATCTTTTCCCGTCATCTTCGGACTCGCTGGCACTTGCTCCGCTTCCCTGTATACTGTTTCTCCGGATTCTACCGCTGCCATCGAGTCTTGGAACCGGTCTCACAAATCTAGAACGATTTTGTAAAAGTTTTGACGGCGACGACGGTGACTTTATAGAGATGGAATCCGACTTGAATGATTCCGCGCGGTAAGGAGGTGATCCCAAAACTGCAAAATTGTTATCTGTGGATTGGGGAATCGCGATCGGAGGCAATCTGGTATTCTCCGTATTCTCAGTATTCTCAATTTCCTCCGTTGGGGGTGGAACCACCGCCTGCTCCTCGGGCTTTTCCGTCGGCTCTGGTGGCTCTACAATTTCTATCTTCGTGGGTTTCACATCTTCTGGAACGGGAGTAGCAGGAGCAGGAGTCACGACGAGACCTGCAGCCGTTACTTTCTCCTCATGTTCCTGAGAGAGCGTCGGGGCATCTTGCGTGGCTTTCCGTCGCAATGGAACATTGGCTACAGCCTTTATTCTAGCGCGCCGCATGATGTCGATTGAAGAATTTCAGGAGTGGATGATGGGCTGCAGCAAATTCGGAAAACGGATTATTAAATTTCTGTGGCACGAGATTATAATTTCTGAGAGTCAAACTACGTTAAATTAAATGCGAATTGAAGTATGATTGCGTCATTGAAGCTCGCGTGACTTGTCGATAAAGCCGACAAATGACGAACACATGAATGATAAAGAAACCTGATCGGTCTTTAAACTGTTAAACGATGAGTGAATGTTCGCGTTCCCGTATGTCTGTTTTTGACACGCTGCATAACGAACGTGCAGCGGTAGGGAAAAGATTGATTCTGTAACATGCGGCCATATGGAGTCTGTGAATTATTCTTCCGAGATAATCGGAGTGGATCTTTGAAAGTTTCAATTAAATTTCTCGCATTTCCTTTACCAGAAATTGAGTCGAGATGTTTTACACCTCCTCTGGGAATCGGCGCATTATTTTTAGATTGTGGAGCCGCGACGTGAAACACGTTGTAGGAACGGTCGAGAGTTGAGGTTAGGGATGGTACAACGCTACTTACCAGCAACGTTTATTTTTCACAGAACACACGCCGTAAAGATTTTAATATTGCATATTCCGAGTGTTTCGATTGTTCTGTAATTTTTTTTACACACTTTGCATTCATCATTGCGTACACATGTCTCTTCATGACACTTGGCTGAACGAGATTGAAAACCACAAAACTCTGCGATAACTTGAAATTCAAAGAACCATTCTCGCGTCCGATCGTCGCTGGCGCACGCGTCCACGGATCTCGACTCTCGTTGAAAAAACTCGAGAAAAAGATCGAAGCTCCCCCACCACGATCACTCTCACAGTCTCACCACACACATACATATTCTGGATTATACGCTCGCAACTGCGGGTAGAAATGATGGTGTACGCGGTACGATGTAATACATACCCATCAAGAATCCTATCTTCCGGGTTCACGTCCTCCCCGTCTGTAGTTTCGGGAGCTCTAGTGGAGGCTCTAGGACGAAACCGAAAAATCTATGGAACTCAAGCTTGTGTGGCAATATTCAATTCTACTACATCTGTAAATGGCAGAATTTTGACTAGAATTAGTATCAGTAAAAAATTCAGATGATATTAATGATTATCGCTGTTGTTGAAAGAAGCTGTCACGCGTATAAACGGAATATGTAATATTAATGGGATTATACTCTTGGCAAGGCATACCGATACAATTGATAAATAACTTTAGGTAGAGCTGCTGTGCGAGAATTGGGCTGGCAAACAGACCGCACCCGGGAAGAAAGTTGCTCCGAATTATGTACTCGGTATCTTAAATTCTCATCTCTTTCTCCAATGGACATAAATCGCATCTCCAATCATTATAAAAGTCCTGGAGGTGTATTTGGACTATTCGGAATGAGCTTAAGAAATTATGGTAATTCATTGATCTTACGATCTGGCCTCGATGCAACTACTAATTTTTCGATTGTGGAGAAAGGAGTTTGGAAATATTTCCAATTGTTGATAAGGAGCGGTGGGGATTATGAATTGGCTTGTTTAGTTTTTGTTAAAGATGTATTCGATCAGATTTGACAAAATTACACACAGCTTATCAGAGTCGCCTATGTTTCGTAACGATAGCAACTAAATGTATATTCCTGTCCAATTTTCATTGTCTCAGCTATAGACTGATGCACGTTTCAAATTGTTCATTTATTGAAATATAATTAATCTTAGTTCTAACGTTACTTTTTTATCACTCGGTCGTAATTACTACGTTAGAAATTTATACACGTAAGCTATATTTAACATTTATATATTCATCGTAAAGCCGTCGATAATTCCTAAACCTAAAACATATTTATATATATATATGTATATGTGTATGTATGTCGTGTTTTTTGTATATGTATGTGTTCATGTATTTACAGTTTCTACGAATCTATCGCTGTGTTATTAACTTCTATAATGAATCCAAAAGAGCAAGAAAAAAATATATATATATTTATATATCTGCTATAACTCTAAATTAAACTTTGGAACCGAATGATACCCTCAAATGTTTCAATACGCACATTGCGCTCGAGTGTTACAACAATACTTGAGTAATAGTTATGCAGAGACAATCTGGTTATGGTTTTATTCAAATATACAGAGCCATAAAAGCCAGTTAGGTTTTAGTCGGGCCGGCGAAGCTACGGTTTCTCACTCTGCCTCTGCGTCGCTGAAATGCTTCTGTTTTTCTTGCATCGGAAAATAAAAATAGCCAGGTAGTGGTCTCGTTACACTCAACGATAATAACGCACATAACATATTTTGCACATGTGTGTCCCGACGTTTTCAACAGCAAACAGTCTGAGTCTCGGGGTAATATTTTTTTTTTTTTTTTACCAGAGTATCGGCATAGTGGAATAGATTCGGCCAATGTTTTCTTCCGATCGCCGTGGATTTACTGATTCACACACTATTACTACAATAGTCGACTAACGATACTTTATTCAGTCTGTCCCAGGCAGCGGGTCATCTCCATATTTCTTTGAAGAGACTGTGAAACAGCACCGACCTTCAACTTCGTTAACGAGATGCTCTTTCTAATCAGCTTTTAAAGAGTGTATTAATCCACAATTTCATAATTATACGCGACGAAATTTATCTAAATTAGACAACGTTCGGCTGGTCGGGTATTAGGGAGGCGAAAAACGAGCTGAAAAACGTCCAAGCAAACGCCAAGGCTCCAGGCCTCTGTCCCTCGTCTTCTTCGTTCGGATTAACTTGCGTGTCCGTTTGAGGAGCTGGCGGTGGTTGTTGAGCGGGTAAAGCCTGAGCTCCGACAGCCTCGTTTTGTATTATCTGATTGTTGTTGTCCACACGACCGTTGTTGTTATCGACTAAAAGTATCGGCTGCACTCTGAAGAAGCCGCCTTGGTACCTGAGGTGTTAAAAATTAATAACGTTTATGCTCCAACGAGACGAAACTATCGCATGTACAATATCAACGACTCACAAGTAGACAGCGAATCCCAAAAACGTAACGATGAGAAACCTGAGTGGCGAGGAGTAGAAATAAACGATGCTAAACAAGACAATAACTCTGGAAAGCATGTAGAAAAAGTCTAGCCAATCTCGGTTCAGTCCCATGCCACCGTCCGCTCTGTCATCCGCTGCCGCCACGTTGTTATTCGCGTTGTTTGCCTCGGCGGGATCTGCCGCAGCCCCCAAACCATTCGCGGCCGCTCGTTGCTGATCGTCGCGATTGTTGTTACTCGTCGGCTCATTTGGGTTCGCGTTCAATGGCTGTATGTATGGGATGCTGCTCTGTAGTTGAATGCCTTGGGCAGCCATCCTGAAAGATGACGAAAATCGAGTATCTCGGTACCTCGTCGAGTTCTCTCAAAGTCATTGTAAAAACATAACGCAAGAAAATATCAAGAATGACTCACAGCTGCATATACTGAGTAAGATAATGTGTGTAGGCTTGTTGCATCCAGGCCATCTGCTGGGTATTCAACTGATTGTAATATCTCTGAGCGGAATAAAGCTGGGCAGGCGTGGATCCCGGGTTATCAGTCGTGTCGGTCTCTGGGTTCTGACTTTGGAGTCTGTCCACACTGACGGGTTCGGGAGTGACGACAGGACTAGCTGCTGCCGCAGGAACTTGTTCTTGGCTGTTCGTCGCCGCGCCGTACGGCTTGTCCGTATAATATGGCATTGTTGGCGCGCAGACTAGATGCATGGTGTACGATTGGTCGATTTGATCTCCGCTTCCGTAGTGATGCAGCACATCGCGCAGACGGACCGAGTCGGTTAACAACTGGCCGGAATAAATGAGCTTTTGGTCGGACGATTTCTGTGGAAAAGATGTACCGGATGAGAATAACAACAAATATGAATCACGGGGTACGAAAAATCTGCAGACGGACTGCGTGCTGTAAATTATCGTATCACGTAACTCTGATAGGACATATTTTTCATGCCAGATAGCAGAATTGATTAGAGGATTGATAGACGCGAGATGTATGTGTTTATTACATATGTATTCATCATAACAGCAGATATCCACCGGAAAAAGTAAATAAAAACAGAAAACTTTCTCCAATAGTGTTTGTAAAAACGAACTTTCACAAAGGAATATTGTTTCTGATGTCTGAATTTAACGACTGTGCCAAAGATGATGGGATTGGTTGGGTTGGGTTGATATGATTGATACTAATCGTGCGTAGTAGAATTGTTTAGCTTACTGGTTTGCTAGGATAGACATCTGCGAGGTGAGCCTTGAGTCGTCCGATAGTCCAACCTATTTCGCATTTTATTATTTGATCTTCGATCTGTTGATTTGGGGCCTTGACGATTAACCTAACGACTCCTTCCATTTTCACGCGACACGTCAATTTTTATTTTTCAATCTTCGATCAGAACCGTCAATTATTATGATGCCTCTTCTGGCTTGTTTTCCTGAATTTTTCAACCACAATGGAATAAAGCAGAATTTTGATGCTGGCAAAACGAGCGAGTAACTTATTGACACGTATACTGCACTAAAACACCTCAGATAAGATTTCAAACGGCACGCCAAGTAGTTAGTAACCGTTTGGTATGAACCGAGTGTAATATCATCAGCAAAATACTTTATTTATTTAAGTACGGATAACACACATCGACATCGCACACCCCACCCACAGTCAACCGAACGTGTGTACGTATTCACGAACACCACTGCTCACCGCGTACGTACTCTCGGCGTACGCGCACACAACCGCACGTCCATTGTCTTGTGTGTTCGCCATGTTTTTTTTATCGAATCGGATTCAACCAATCAAGCGATCTCCAGCCAGTGGCGGAGTCTGCCGGATTCGAGAGACATTCGTGGCTATTCGCTACTCGCTGCTCTCGCGGTCGTGATCGTAGAGTCTTGTGATTGACGTCACTTCTCTCGATGTGAAATACTACTGTAATAACGAATGTATACGAGAAAAAAGTAAATTGTTTATCATTATTCTCGCTGAGAATATAAATTCGATTTTCACCGAAATAACAAATCGATATGACCAAAGGTAATATTCCAAGTTATGAAACACTTGTGTATTGCCGAACGATACCGGCGAAAGAGGTTATATTTCGCATACATAAACAATTCCCTGACGCGTTTCACGGTATTCCGTTCAATTGATACTGAAGAATTTATATGAAAAATCAATTTCCAACACCAATGGGTCGATTGAAGAGTTTCATTGAATTTTCATCACCTTGATTACGTACTATCCACTTTCCTATTGATTTTGCTGATCTTACAGGCTTGGAGAACGAAACGTATCTCGCATGCCCACGTTGTCAGAATATTTCGCATTCATTTCGATTATTTTTCAGAAGGAATTATGGGCAAGAAGTCTGTGGAAAACAATGACACGGACAAAAAAGCACCTTCGGAGGCAGGCCCAGACCCAACCGCGCCGATAACCCGCAGAGGTGTCCTCACCTCGTTTCTAAGTGGCAAACCCATGGAGATTCCTGAACGGGATATCGTAAGAAATATGTCGATACCCTCCGTACTTTGCAAAAAAGTCTGGGGTCTTGTCGGACAGTTGATCGTTTGAACATCGATTCTTTGCTCGTTACAGCTGGGTAAATGCAGATTCGTATCAGAATTTGAGAAGCTGAACAGAATCGGCGAGGGTACATACGGCATAGTCTACAGAGCGAGAGACACAAAGACCGACAAGGTGGTAGCTCTGAAAAAGGTGCGAATGGAGCACGAGAAGGACGGTCTGCCTGTTAGCGGGCTGAGAGAAATCAGCGTGCTTCTATCTTGCAGACACGAGAATATCGTTCACCTGAAAGAAGTCGTAGTGGGAAGAAGTTTGGAGAGCATATTCCTCGCTATGGAATACTGCGAGCAGGATCTGGCCAGTTTATTGGACAACATGCAAGCTCCCTTCTCGGAGAGTCAAGTGAAATGCATCGTTTTACAGGTCTTGAAAGGCCTCAGATATCTTCATCACAATTTCATCGTTCATAGAGACTTGAAGGTTTCAAATCTACTCATGACGGACAAAGGCTGCGTTAAAATAGCCGACTTTGGCTTGGCCAGGTGGTTCGGGCTGCCGCTGAATCCTATGACTCCCAGAGTGGTCACGCTGTGGTACAGAGCACCCGAACTACTTCTTCAGGCCAAAACTCAGACCACTTCCGTAGACATGTGGGCAGCTGGATGTATTTTAGGTACTTTGCACGTTTATACGTGTTTTACCAAATTTCAACCGAAACAGCGTTTCTAAACATTTTCTGTGTCTTGTTCAAGGTGAACTGCTAGGTCACAGGCCCCTGCTGCCGGGCAGATCGGAGATAGCTCAGCTTGAATTGATAGTCGATTTGTTAGGAACTCCGAGCGAGGCAATTTGGCCCGAGTTCAACTCGCTGCCTGCCCTGCAGAACTTTTCATTGAAGCAGCAGCCGTACAATAATTTGAAACAGAGATTTCCATGGCTCAGTGCAGCTGGTCTGAGATTACTCAACTTCTTGTTCATGTATGACCCTAAGAAACGAGCCACGGCCGAGGAGTGCTTGCAGAGCAGCTACTTCAAGGAGGCTCCTTTGCGTTAGTATTTTCGGGACAAAGTTGAATGCAAATGCGGTAGAGATTCCCTGCTTGAATGATTGATTGATATTCATTTCGTACCGTTACAGCTTGCGATCCGAAATTGATGCCGACGTTCCCTCAGCACAGAAATATGAAAAAGTCCAGCCAGGCTAAGGAGATTCGTGAGCCTGAAAATCCAGTTACGGATCAAACGAATAATCTACCGGCTATATCGGACCTCGTAAGTTTTAAGGATCGAATATATTGACTTGGATGTGAAAATTTGACTTCGATATTGTTTGAACGAATTTCGCCAAAGCTTATCGGAGTTATTGATTTGAGATTTTAATCTGTTGCTATGGTTGCTAGGCTGGTAACCACTAGCCAAAAGAAGAAACGGAAAGAAAAGAGAATTAGTAAGAGTAAAAATAAAATACATACCTATATTAAAGAATTTCGTGAATGTTCAGATTATCGTTCAATTCTACGCTCCGCTTTTCACTCACATCGTTCGTATTTTTCTGTTTCAGCTTGGATCATTGGTAAAAAAAAGGCGAGTGGAATGAGCGCATCGACATTGAATTACTGTTTTATTTAACGTTTCCTGAATACCCGACACATTTTCTTGACGCGAATCGAACAAGTCTGATTTTGAAACGACAAAAATGTGTCGGTCTACGTGACTTGAACAGTGAAATGGCGGAGTTTTATACGGAATAAATGGAATGTCAGAAAACGTGTATCGCTGTTAACGAATTCAATCTAGGATTAGGTTCTTTTCTAATAAATCACCAAAATAATTAATCCGAAAACAAAGTCTGGCTAATTGTTTAAGATTAGGTACATTTTTCTTCCCTTATTTTAGATTAATCTTTTAAAGTTAACGAAAACAAAGTCAAATCACTGGAAAAAATCTTCACGCCTTTCTCGCGGTGACCGTTGCATCGTAACGCTTCTTATAATCTCCCTGCGGGTCGTATTTTGCAGTCAGCCTTTCCCAGTCCCTCGTTCTCTTGTTCTTCAGGTGCTCGATCACCTTTTCGGCCGTCGATTTTTGCTTCTCGTTACACTTGCTGCAAGCGGAAGTAAGGGCGTCCGGCAAAGTTCCTGAAAAAGAAGAAGAACGTTTTACCAAAATATCGATGATTAAAGGGTCGACGCGGAAGGTGTGACGAAATATCCGTATAACTTTGAAGCTGTAAAATAAAAAGAGCGCTCAAAATTGAGTAACCAAGAAGCGGGTGCTGCAAGTGACCACGTAACATCGATTCTTTCGGACCGCAACGAGCGTTATTAAAAAGTTTGTACACGCGTTATTGCTTATTGCGCACTATAACTGAAAAGGACGCGTGGAATTTTTAATCGCGAGGCAGTTATTTTTATAGCCGCAATTGTTTATTCGTATAATGATAGAATTATGTGCGACGTTAGAGCTTCCGGTAGACCCAATATGTCCAGACCACACATGACGCGAATAGAATTAACGGGCTTCGCCGAAGTACGATATTGGGTAATTCGATTCCCAGAATACCGTATTGGCGCATGTTTTAAATTGCTTGTAACGCATGACTCGATTCTCCGAAGGTGCAGGTGACGGAGCTGGAGTGCAACGGCAATCGTGAAAGTTTACGGTGCATGTACATTATGCAACAGGGAAAGGATGTTGAACCACGGTGCAATATCGGATGCATTCAATCGACAGACTCGCTCGAATATCGACCAATAACGGTTTTGATTCGAACAGTTTTCATGACTTCGTATCTTCGAACAAATAATGGTCCGCGAACCTACGGAATTCGAATTAAAACCGTAAAACCCCACCGCATCTGATCCTAAATCGTTATCGAATATCATCAAATGTTCGAGTTTGTTTAAACTTACTTTTCAATTCCCGTCCTTCCGCGGTGCAGGATCCTTCGTCCATCAAGCACTTTATGTAATTACTGAGGACGCGTTCGTTCCCGAGGATCCTGTCCACATCGACGTCGTCGTATTTGCTCGAGTATTCGTCAGCCAAGACGATAGCTAATAGTGTTAAAAAAATCACGCACCCCTTCATCTTGTTGGATGATTTGCTAAATCTTTGATTATAAATGCTTTTTCGTTAAAAACGCGGCACTATTTTTCTTTCACTGTGTAGAATCAATCGCGATTAGAACAAGTAACATTCGTTTGAGGTTGTCGATTGATGAGTCTAGATACGCTGCACTGGGCCTGGTCAAAGTTGGGGTACCTAAGTGTGACGGCTTGGCCTGGTCCCCCTTTTATATCGCGAAGGTGGAACGGGTGAGCGCGAGGAAGGAAGGAGGTGCCGCGGCTGTCGGTCGTTCCCGGCGTTATATCGCTGCGGATAGAACTTTTTACGCGCTTTTCTCCTTTTCGTTATACTCTCCCATGTTTTTTTTCTCGAATATTATTTCATTCTCCTTCAAGAGTGGTCGAGCGTTACAAAAATCACGGAAAACCGCAACTCGTGATTACGGCTTGTTCGTACCTATACCTACAACGAAGGTGCGCGCCCTTTTTCTGGGAATCGCGTTTCTTATACCTCAGATCATTTTCTCTTTCTTCTTGTTGACATAACGAATACATTTTAACCCGTTCTCTTCAGGAACCGTCGTATAATGATTCATTCAAGTAATTTATTTCTTTTATACATGTCGTATGACAAAGCGAATTGATGTAACAATAATTGAGAATATAGTTTGGCCCAATCTTGGATCACTTGTTATTAACATGAATATTTCTAACGATGGCATCTTATTGTTTCAAGTATGCAAGTTGCATGGTCAGTTTGACATACTTTATTGTCGCGGCTGCGGAATTGCGTCACGGAAAACCTGCTGTGGCACCGAGTGGAAACATGGTTCGGACGTATCGTGCAGTTTCTGTACTTCATCAAGTGTGTAGGTGTGTACGTGTGAAATTTCGACACATTAGCAGTAATTGAGGAGTCTGAAAAACTGCAGATCGTCTATAACATATAAATGATGCGTTGAACCGCGAATTTGAATAAACATAACCAGGGTGTGTAGTAGAAAATATGATCGCCGCATCTCGCTTTCCGGAATAATGACGAGGGAAATAAACAGCGCGAGCAAAAACGTAATGCGAATAGAAACGTTTCCCTCGATGTCGTAGCTCCGTGAAAAACGTTCAGCCAAACCACAGAGGTGTTACGGTTACATGCATACGTGTATCTGCGTACTATGCGAGAACACCATGACACCGCGTGACGAAACGGACCTGCGACTCCGGGTGCGTATGAAACCCACGTGTGCGGAGAAAGTGATTCGAAGAGGCTGCTATCCGTCTTGTTAGTCGGTACGGAGACATGAACCGCTAATACTGTCTATTTTTTTTTCAACTTTTTTCCACCAGAAGCGCGTTAATTATATTTTTTACGGCACTTTGATTAAAAAGTCACTTTTCCGTAAAAAATTGCATCGGGTGAACGTGTGAAGTGACTGTTCAAGAAAGGCTTTACGCGCATGCCACATAATATTTATATTACATGCCATGCAGAAAATCGCACAAAAATCACAAAATAGTTGTTTATTTGACAAGTTGACAAACTATGTGTTATCATAAGTGATTGACTATTCGAGCGGGAAGGCAGATTAAAAAAAAGAAAAAAAAAGAAAATCAAGTTGCACGCAGTCGCCCTTGACTTATGATTCTGCTTTCCTCTGCTTCTCTAATTTCGGGTGCATTGACCCGCCTCGGTGAAGTCACGGAAGTGCAGTGGTCTTCGACAGTCAATGGCCCTTGCCGGGTTGTAAAAGCTAGCAATATAGTCGCAACCAATAGTTCCGAGTCGACGAAATTCCAATTCTCTTTCAACTGACGATGAATAATCGCAGACCTCCGTCGTAAAGCTACGTATGTAACCTGCAGCGTGTATGTGGAGTTGCTATTATTGCGGGCGCTTCAGGGCCGGATTACGCTTGGTGGCGCCCATAGGCCAGCCTATGATTGCCGCCCCCCCCCCCCCCCCCTCACCCCCTCCGCCCTGCTACCCATAAGTTGACAGTGAGAGACAAAAGCAAAAAAAAAAAAAACAGAGCACAAAATACAAATTGATTTTTCTATTGAAAAACATCATACTCTGATGAAGGTTTGCATAGCAAAACGGTGTAAGTGCCAACTGCGCCATCTCACAGAGAAGTCACTGATTCGTTGTTAGCGTCCCGTCAGAAATTATATCCTCAATATTTGTTATTGGAACGAAACAAAAATTCACGGATATGGAACAATGAAACAGAGTGGCATAGCGTTGTAAAGCTAAGAAAAAAAGGACCTTATTGATATGCTCCATTTCATGCCTCCGCAGGCCAAACTTTACTTTGTCAGAATTTACTTCAATGAGACTACTGTTCTACCCTTGTTTTATTGAACTTTCGCGATTTAGTAAAAAAAATTGTGTTCATTTTGGCACTTAATAAAGCTGAAGCAGCCATAGTTAGCAGCCAAACATTCCAAAGTTATCCTGAATAAAATCACACAGTAAAGATTCATGTCTATAATTTTATGAAAGCATTCCTTTAAATAATATTCCACAAAATTTAAATTCTATGGCCTCATTGTCTCATTTTGATTGTATTAAGCACTTTTAGCTGCTAACTATGGCTGCTAGCTTCAGCTTCATTGGCACTTACACCGTTTCTGAACCCCTTCCTATTCTGCCATTTTCCCCCGTAATATTAGAAATTTTCTGCGAATTTGGAAATCTACAACTGATCTTATTCATTGAGGTTCAAGCTTTCGATCCATATTTTTTTCGTAGATTTAATATCGTAATTGTATTCTTCATCAGCATCCAA